>MCJB01030770.1:59822-73588 GCA_002018475.1 Nicotiana obtusifolia
AAAAAAAATGGTTAAAGCAAAGGCTTTCAAATTGTTTTCTATCTAAAAGCAAGGTATATCTTAGGATCATTTTCATAACACTTTCATCACATTAGAAAAATATAAACTTCTATGCGTTAGGAAACAAGTGCATTAACTCAGCTTCTTTTGAACACTTTCATGACAAACATTTCATTTTTCAAAGTTCTTTTCAAGCTTACATATACTAACACTATTTTCCTAAGACTCTTCTTCAAAATTCATCCCCTTTGAACTGTGCTCTTCCTTTATAGATATTATCCCCTAATATATGGTAAGCTACATTCTTTTAACAATAGTTAAGGCATAGTACAAACAATTAGTTCCAAATCTAGTTTAAGTCCTATGGAGCTACCTCAGGTAGATTTTAAGTGGTGCCTAACATCTTCCCCTTAGAAGAACAAGAGTCCTTACCCATAATCTCACCGGATAGCAGACTAATAAGGAATATAACCTTTAGTAATTAAATAGGTACCTTAGTATACCATTAAATATTAGGTGGCGACTCTCTTTCATCAACAATAGAGAAATCATAAGTTGAACCTTATTTTGACTAGTGTAGAATAGGGTGCAACAGCGTGTACAATAGCTGTCAACTCCAAATCATGTACTAGATAGTTCTTCTCATGGGGCTTCAACTGGCGTAATGTATAAGCAATCACCCTACCGTCCTACATCAACAGACACCCAATGCTAACCCGTGAAGCATCACAATAGACCATATATGACCTCGATCATATAGGCAAAACCAATACTAGAGCTGTAGTCAAGTTGCTTAGCTTCTGAAAGCTCTCCTCACACTCATCAGACCACTTGAACGGAGCACCCTTTTGACTCAACTTAGTCAATGGGGCAGTAATAGATGAAAATCCCTCTATGAAGCGAAAGTAATAATCATCCAAACCCAAGAACTCCTGATCTCTGTAGCAGTAGAAGGTCTAGGCCAACTCTGAACTGCCTCAATCTTCTTCGGTTCCACCTTGATCCCGCCACTAGATACTACATGACCCAAGAATTCCACCGAGTCCGACCAAAACTCACACTTGGAGAACTTAGGATACAACTTCTTCTCCCTCAAAGTTTAGAGCACGATCCTCAAATGCTACTCGTGCTCCTCCCTACTATGGGAATACACCAATATATCATCAATGAACACAATGACAAAAGATTCAAAGTAAGGCTGGAACACACTATTCATCAATACATGAAGGTTGCTGGGACATTAATCAAACAAAAAGACATCACAAAAAACTCATAATGCCCATAACGAGTCCTGAAAGTTGTCTTAGGAATGTTTGAAGCCCAAGTTTTCAATTGGTGATACCCTAATCTCAAGTCAATCTTCGAGAACACCCTGGCATACTGAAGCCGGTCAAATAAATGATTAATGCACGTCAGTGGATACTTGTTGTTGATGGTCATCTTGTTCAACTGCCGGTAGTCAATACATATTCTCATAGGCCCATCATTTTTCTTAACAAACAACACTGGTAAACCCCAGGGTGATACACTAGGCCTGATGAACCCCTTATCAACAACTCCTGTAACTGCTCCTTCAATTCCTTCAACTCTGTAGGAGCCATGCGATATAGTTGAATGGAAGTAGGTTGAGAGTCTGGTGCCAAATCAATGCCGAAATCGATATCCCTATCGGGTGGCATGCCCGGTAGGTTTAAAGGGAACACATCCGAAAACTCCTGTACTACTGGAACTGACTTAACAGTAGGAGTGTCAGCACTAACATCTTTGACAAAAGCTTGGTACACCAAACATCCCTTCTTAACCGTCCGTTGAGCCTTCAATAATGAGATCAGTATGCAAGGAGTGCAACCACGAGAACCCTTCTACTCCAACCTCGGCAACCCCTACATCGTCTATGTCATGGTCTTAGCGTGACAATCAAGAATAAGATAGCCTGTAGATAACCAATCCACACCTAAGATCACATCAAAATCCACCATATCTAATAATATAAAGTCCACCCTCATCTCAAAACCACAAATAGTGACCACACAGGAATGATAAACTCAATTCACGATAATAAAATCCCCAACCAATGTAGACACATGCATAGGAGAATCAAGAGAACCACAAGGCATATTCAGACAAGAAGCAAAGTATGATGACATATATGAATAAATAGAACCAGCATTAAACAATACTGAAGCATCCTTGTGGCACACAAAAACAATGCTTGTAATCATTGCACCAAAAGCAATAGCGGGTGGTGTAGCAACCAGTGCAGGAATCATAGTTTATCCTCCATGATGCACTGGACCACTAAGAAGAGGGGGGCAAAATTTCCTGACATGCTCCAAGTCTCCACACTCATAGCAACCTTTGATCGAAAATGACTATGAAGCCTAAGTTGGACCTCGTGAACCAGAATACCCACTACAAGAACCTGTTAGTGATGGACCCTGAACGGATAGAGCACGATGAGAATTCTTTGTTAGAAGTGCACTAAATGAAGACTGCATAGAAGCTCCTCGACTAGCTGGTAGTTCATGATAAGCTGGCTTGCTAGAATGGCCTCCCCCAAATCGACCTCAGCCTCCATATAAGGAACCACTGAAACCACCTGAACGTCGAGACCTCTTGTCCCTACCTTGCATCATCTCTCTAGTCTCAATGCGAATGCACTCAATACGACAAGGTATCTCCACGACCTACTGAATTAAAGTCTCGGTCTCTACCTCTCAAGACATTGCAATGCAAATACCATGGTGAAGAACACTAATTAATCTCCTCACTCTCTCCTCCTTAGTGGGAGTCAAAATTGTAGCATGACGGGACAATACTGTAAACCTCATCTCATACTCGTAACTGACATCGGACCCTGCTAAAGGTACTCGAATTGCCTCCTTAGCTCCTCTCTCCTAGTGCTGGCACAAAATGCTCCAAAAATACACTGGAGAACTGAGCCCATGTAAGAGGAGGTGATCATTTGGTTTTCCCAACTCATAAACCTATCACCACCTCTTGGCTGTACCCTACATATGAAAGGCAGTGAATTCAACTCTATCGGACTCTACTAGTCCCAAATTGCACACAATCTCATGAAAACGATCAAAAACACCCCTGGGCATCCTCTGAAGGTCCACCACTAAACTTAGGAGGATGCAACTTCGTGAAATTATCTAGTCTCTTCAACTTATCAGCTGAAATGATGGGCCTATCCTCAGGTCGCGAATAGTAGGCGGAACTCCCCCAACTAGTAACACTCTGAGGGTCTGATAACCATAGGGCACCTGCTTTGGGGTACAAGTAGTTGGAGTCTGCCCTCCATCTCCTTCCTGGGAAGTAGCTAGTATGGTGTCTGAGCCAAACTCTCGAACAACCTAACAAATCAAAGTATCCGGAACAACTGGTGAAACAAATATAACCTAGGGAACCTGAGATGGTACCTCCGAGTCAACATAATCATTAATCTGCTCCTCAAGGGGAGCTAGTGCTGGCTATACGATAGTTGCTTGAGCTGGGGCTCTGGCTACAGCACATGCTCCAACCGTACCTCTACCCCGGCCTAGCCCCTCACGGCCTTGGCCTTGGGTACCGACTCTTGGTCAGCTAAACCGGATAATTGCGTTCTCACCAACTATGAGAGAATAGAAAAGCAACGATTCAGACTTAGGGATAAACAAGTACGCATGATAGAAAATGAAAGAAAGAGAAGTTTTCCAAACAGTTTTGTAGCCTCTCGAAGATAAGAACAGACAACTCTATACCGATCCACAAGACTCTACTAGACTTGCTCATGACTCGTGAGACGTAGCAACCTAGTGCTCTTATACCAATTTGTCACGAACCAAAAACCCACCGGAGCTGTAATGACACCTAACACTGTTTGCTAGGCAAGACAAAAACGAATGGGTGTAAATAAACTTAAATGACAATATTAACTGGTTTTAAATGCGGAACAATATAAATAACTGAAGCTAAATAGTGATACAACTGAAGAAAAACCATCCAAAAATCCGATGTCAACGAGTGCATGAGCTATAAAGAATTTAAATACCAGTCTAAACCAAAAATACAGTACTGTTTGAAAGATTTAATAGTAATAACATGAACTAAGAAAAAAGGGACTTCAAGGCATGCAAGCGGAACGACATCTACCTCAAAATCTCCAAATGAGTACAGATGCCACTATCTAGCAATCACCTCTCTCAGCAGCACTTGCATCTGCACATAATGTGTAGAGTGTAGTATGAGTACAACCGACCTCATATACTCAATAAGTAACAAGGCTAATGTCAGGCTGAAAGAAGTGATGAGCTTGGCAAAGTCTAGTATTCATTTCCAATAGCCAGCAACAACAATAACAGTATAACAACAACAAAAGGAAAAGTAGCTCATATAATACCAAGTTCAGCCTTTTCATAATAAGAGGATAAATAAGCATGCTTTTCAAGTATAACGGTTAAGGCATAAATCTTTCCGCATAAGTCACCTAGACATGGATTTTCAATTTGACTGGGATTCCAAGATCTAAACATCAAGTAGAGACATCAAGTTTCAATTAGTATGACAAAGGAAATACAACTCTATGGCTGCATAAAAAGTATACATGCAAAAATTCATGACATTGCAGTTTAATTATCAAGAATACGAAATCAGCGTACATGAATAGTACTTGGCACAAGTGCCCCTCCATCATCAGACACACACACACACACACACATATACATACGCACACATACACACACTTAGTGCTATACGGGTTCCTGAAATAATTCCCTCACCAAGCACGTATCAAGTGCCTACACTCACAAGGCCAAAAGTAATATGGGTTATCACCTGAATCCGGAGGGGCGGATCCTAGCCCAAGCACTGATCAGATCAAAAGTCAACGATCATCATAACTCAGCCGAAATGGCCTGGTGCATGCGACACCTCACTATTAGTACTACTTTGTCTAATATGGAGCCTGGCATAAGCGTCACATCTACATCAATATTAACATGTCTCTATGACCCAAGATCAGTCATTAAATCCACTCAATCTCAATATGCCAACATCTCACACTATCAAAATTAACATACCGCATGGATATACCAGCGTGCTACAAATTCGCTCCAGCCCGAGTGACACAAGGATACTAACAATATATGAGATTACATATAAGAAGTGTACATAGATGAGCATATACACACAAATAAATAGGATGACTGAAGAATATGACTACAATCAAGGCAAAGAATTCAATATAGCAAAATAGCTCCATCACGTCTCACGACAAACAAGCACATAGTCTAGACAAGATTTTTAGCATGAATAATAGCTCAAGTAGTCACACAAGTAGAGAAAATACAATATCATGATTGAAAAATAAGGCACATAATAGCCTAAAGTCTACCTGGATCATGAATAACTATTGTGTACGCATATACGCTCGTCACCACGAGCATCACCACTAACATGTATCAAGCATCATAGCCAACGGGAAAATTACCCTCAAACCAGGCTTAGACAAGTTACTTACCTCAAAGCACAAAAATTAATACTCCAGAAATTCCTTCTCACATGAATCGATCTCCGAACGGCACGGATTTGGTCAAATAACACACCGCAGTGTCAAATAATGCTAAAGGGAACGATAACAAAGCATAAAGGCTCGATCTTTAATTAGATACACAAAGTCAACCAAAAAATTATCCCGGGCCCACACCCCCGAACTCGAATATATAAGTTTCACCCAAATCCGACTTCAAATCGGGATTCAAATCCCAATTACTCTCCAAACCTCTAGCACAAAAACCCCAATTTCTCTCTCAAATTTCATCAACCAAAAGCCAAAATCAAAGATATATTCACGAATAATAATCAAATCCGAGATAAGAACACTTACCCAATCCAAGTAGGTGAAAATCGCCTAAATGATTTCCCCAATCCGAGCTTCCAATCTCAAAATATGATAAATGAAGCCAAACCCTCAATTATAATATTCTGCCGAGCGATCACCGCTTTTGCGGACCCAATTTTAACTTCTGTGACACCGCATTCTGCAGAAAAACCCTTGCCGATGCGAAACCTACTTAAGTCACTAAATAATACACAAACAGGCGGCAATCATCAAATAGGGGAAATGAGGCTCAAATACACAAGCAACTACCCGAGTCATTACATAACCGTTGACGTTCAGATTTTATTACTTAATGCAGAATATTTATGGAAGTATTTTTCATGATGGGATTGAGTATACGTGATGTGTCGATCATTTAAGTGGGAGAGTTGGAGATAAGGTATGGAGATTTTAGGATTATGAAGTTTAAAGACTAGATGTTCTTCTAACGGCCCGACCGGTCGTTTTGTGTATTTAAGCCCCGTTTCCCCTTTTCATACTTCAGGCATGTGTGCTATTTGTTGAATGACTTGCAGGGTTGGTTAGTTTCGTTCAGGGAAGGTTTTGGATTATTTGGACCCTTTGGTTCTTGGCTTAGGAGCCTAAGTTAGGAATGTTGACCAAAGTTGGACTTCTATGAAAATGATTTCAGAACAGTGTTTTGATAGCTCCGATATGTTCGTATCGTGATTTGGGACTTGGGTTTATGCCCCGAATCCAATTCGGAGCCCCTAGGTTGATTTATGTTATTTTGCCGAAAGTTGGCAATTTGAGGTTTAGAAGATTTTCCCAAGTTTGACAGTAGGTTGACTTTTGGCTATTGGGTTTGGAATTTGGTTTTGGGAATTGGACTATGTTCGTTATGCTATTTAGAACTTGTCTGTAAACTTTGATGTCAGTTGGAGTTGATTTGATAGGATTCAGACACTTGGTTGCAATTCTAGAGGTTCTTAATCTTTTCTTTGAAATTCATGCGTTTTGATGTCTGACTTGTAGTTCTAGATGTTATTTTTTGTTTTGATTGTGTGAGCGGGTCGTATTGTGTTTTTAGATTTGTGTGAATGTTTGGTTTGGATCCCAAGGGCTCGGGGTGAGTTTCAGACGTGTATTAGAATGATTTTGGACTGAATCTTGACTGTTGTTGATGCCTCAGGTACCGCAATTGCGAACACCAGCATTGAAATTGCATCCTTAGTAGGGGGTCTCAGGTGTCGCATTTGCGATGCCTGGGTCGCATTTTTTAAGTGGTACCTGGGCTCGGTATGTTCGCATTTGGGTCGGTTTTATTGCATTTTCGAGTGAAGCAGTCTTCGCAATTGCGAAGCCCATGTCACACTTGCGACTTCCCCCCATAGACTGTCCGTGCCGCATTTGCGAGAAATTCTTCGCAATTGCGAACCTAGTGTCGCAATTGCGACATCTGCAATTGAACAAAAGGTTAAAAGTAGGGATTTCATATCATTTTCTCTTATTTTAGAACACTAGGCTCAATAGGAGGCGATTTGGAGAGAGGATTTTCATCTACAAATATTGGGTAAGTGATTCTAATCAACTTCCAACTATATTTCATTATTATATCTTAGATTTAACATCAAATTTATGAGAATCAAAGAGGAAATTTAGGGATTTTTGTAGAAGTTTTGAAAAATAAGAGTTGAGTTTTGAGAGTCGATTTGGACGCGGATTTGAAAACAAAACACATATATGGACTCGTGGGGTTATTGGTAGTCAGAATCAACCCTTGGACTCGGGTTTTGACCGGGCAGGTTCGAGGTTGACTTTTGTTGACTCACGGGTTTGGGTCAGAATATACCCTTGAACCCTCAGGCGGGCGGGTTCGAGGTTGACTATCGTAATTGTTTTCCCTTGCATTGTTTGATGTTATTACGTGATTTTTGGTTATATTTGAACTGTGTAGAGGCGAATTTTAGGGAAAAAGCAATTTTCAAGGGTTGATTTGGCCTAGTTAAGGTAAGTATCTTGCCTAACTTTGTGTGGGAAAACTACCCCTTAGGAATTGGGTTGACTGTGCTATTTGTATTACGTGGAAGACGTGTACGCGAGTTGACGAGTGCGTTGATTCTCTCCAATTACACCTTAATAATAGTGTAAGCGATCCATGTCAAATATAGTAACCCAACAAGGTTGGGGTCGAATCCCACAGGAATATGCGTGAAATTATTGTCCAATTAATGTAATACTTTACTAAGTCGTAATTCTAGCAAGTAGCCAAATAGAATAAAGAAGTGCAGAATATATATAAGGAAAGCGAAAATTGAGAACTAATGTTTAAGAATAGTTTGAACGTAAGAACTATGAATTTAAGAAACCAAGGTTGTGCCCCCTTTAATGTAGTAGAATGTCCTTGATACTAATATTGAATTCCTTTATTGATATGCAATTGATGTCTAACTTACTACCCAATATTTCCCAATATTTGTATAATGTATCCTCTTACGATTCACCCGAATACAAAAGAGTCAATCCTAAGAACAACCAATTAATCGCCAAATTAAAACCTACTTATTCCTAAGTGGTTTCGTTAAACACGGTTTAAGGCCTTGAATTTTCGTTATTTATTTCTACCAAACTCTATCTCACTTTTCCAAGATAAGTTAGACTTAATTGGCTTTCATTAATGTTTGCAACCATTAACGAGTAATTCACGAACGAGAAACAAATAAATATCAAGCTCCCTTCAGAATTCGAATTCAATATGAAGATATCAACAACATTCTACCCATCTAGGGTTCACAACCTCAGTGGTGGAGTTTAGCTACACATACTGATAATTAAAGAACAAGGAAGAATGATTGATGTCATCTTACAAAAATAGAAGGTTTTCAATCACCAAAGCTTCTCAGAATTCAAAAATACTCAAGTGCCGTCCTTTCTACTCTAAGTTCTGACAAGAATGACTTCACAAAACCCTATAAAACCAATTTATAGAGGCCCAAAACCCGAGGCGAATGTCGGTCAGCTTTACCCTAGTTGAAATAATGCGAACCGCATTCCTGTCGCAGAACAGGGATGTGGTCCGCAAATCATCATCATCCTTCGCGAATCACACCAGTCAGTTTTGCTCTCGTCGCATCTTGGTTTGTGCTTCGCATTTTGTATATATGATCGCAGAATGCGATCGCATTCTTCACACTAATTTTCCCCCAAAACTCTGTTCATGTTTGCGAATCCACCAGGCCAATTCACGGTTCGCATTCCTGTTTTGCGGTCGCATTTGCGACCGCATTCTCAACATGACGATTGGCTTAAAGTTCTGTCTTCGTCTGCGATCTACTTGTAGACTATGCGATTCGCATATCCATTCTGCGACCGCATTTCTACCGATGCGATGCTCTTAACCTCTTTTCTTGGCTTCAGCTAACTTTTTGCACTCCTTTCTGTTCTTCAGGGTCTTGACACTTGTTATTCTGCAAATATACTAAAATTGCATAAATATCACGAGAATTAACAAGTAAAACAAGTTAGACTTTAAGCAAATAGTATCAAAATGTGCCGAAATTACCCGGCACATCAACACCCCCAACTTAAACTCTTGCTTGTCCTCAAGCAACTCAAATGATACTCTCCTAATCTAAAATCTACGTAGCAAACATGAAGCAATACTGACCATGGACGGTGGTTGTTGTTAGTATCTCAAGTATAACTCTTTAAGATCTGTACCCCCCTTGAATCATTAATAAGTTCAAAGACAACCTATCAATTAGTCAACTTTGAGCCTCAACAAAGTAACTAAAGGCTACCTTCAGCCGAATACATTTATGCCTTACCCAAAGCTCAACTTACTGTCAACCTAGCAGTGTATGTGCCCTCACTGGAAAAAAAGTCCCACTCTCACACAATTCATCATAGCAATACAAAGGGACTAAAATGCAAGTACACTCACTCTCAGAACAAAATTTCAAGTGTCACCCCATGCCACACCATAGGCTTGCCCTTATTTTAATTCATCGCCTAGTTATCAGCACACTCAGTTGGAGATCACATAAGGACTTTGTAAGCTTGTAATGTCGATTTAAGGAAGGGTACGATATATATTTAGATAATAGTCGCTACTTCCTCCTTGAACACTAATTACACGCTTCTTTCTTTTAACCTTTTATTTCTTGTTGACCCCATGGCCTCAATGGCCTTATGTTCCCGCATCAGACCTCACTTTGCACACCTCTTTATTTGATTCTCAAGCTCCCCTTTTTTTTTTCATTACATAACTCACTTTTTGTGTTTTTCTTTTTCTTTTTCTTTTTCTTTTATGGAGCTTTCATAAATTCACATGAACTTTTGAGGTACGGGATCCCAGTCTCATTTCACAACCTTGCCCATTTCCCTGTTGACCCACACCCCCAACTTAAACGTTTAGCAATGTTCTCAATGTTCAAGGAGGAACGGGTTCAAAAGAGATCATGTTTTACGAATGGGATAGGTTTATAATGCGGAGGCCAAGGAAAAGGCTACAAGGCTCAAATAGGTTACTAGTGATATTCATTATGCACAGGTAAGCTGAAAAGGCTAGAAAGGTTACATCAATAATCAAAGAAAGACTAAGATCATTTCTCTAACTCAGTGCACGTATGATAGGAAACGAAAAACCAACCGGGCAAGTTCTCGGTAGCTGCAGTGAACACAAGAATTATCAAAACAAGGCGCTCACACACATTGGCACACAAACTGTTCGGTTAACATAGTTTACAGCTGAAGAGTTCACATTTAGTCACTCGCGGCTTTCCTCATGTACACATACACGATTCTAAATAAACCTAGAGTTACCAAGTGAGCCTCAAATTCACATAAATGATTTGTTACAAGGGATTACTCACACAGGTTTACATACTTGATATTCAACAAACATACCATCCTGGTCAATATACTTCATATTCATAGGCCCGGTTCTACTATTACACCCTTGAAAAAGAACCCGGCAGAAGAAAAAACAAGGGGCTTTTATTGCTAACTATTTAATTATAACAGCATATATACATAAATCATGAATCATTTCTATATAATGTACAGTTATTCAATGTCACTAAACATTCCCAAAAATAAATCAAATATAAAGGACAAGGGGCTCCCTGGTGGCGCAATTGCGCAAAGAGATGCAGTAGCCTAAGTCTCCGTCGGAGCTGGAGGACAAATGTGGGTCTGGTCCGGAGCCGGTGGTGGAGCCGCTGAGCTGCTAGCTTTTCCCGTTGGTGGCCATCTCCTGGCAGCCTTATCTGCTAATGATCGCTCAATGGCCTTCGTGTCGGCTTGCTCTTGTTCCTCCTCCGCCGTAGGCACAGCAATTTCTTTTCCTTTTGGCTTAGGGGATACACCCTAATCGAGCTCTAAACTAGCCTCCTCCGATTATTCCCCTTCGAATTCTGATGACCCCTCCGATGCCTCGTCATCAGTAGAATCAACCTGGTCTGTAGGGGCGGGAGGCTGAGACACCTTAGCAGACGAAGGTGTGATGTCTGCCATTAGTGTCGTGAAGTCCAGGCCCAAGTCAGCACGGCCAGCACCCTGGTCACCCTCGTTGGGGAGGAGAGAGGATATGTCGAACTCCATATTTTTCATCTTCTAGAGGTCGGTCTTCATTGATTGTACTTCCTCCCTTAATTGGGGCAAACCCCTCACCTCACCTCTTTTAATTTTTTCAACCCTCGATTCAAGCTTGGTCAACCTCTCTCCGAACGCTAGTTGTTGTTGTTGCACCGGAGTCAAGGCCTGTTTAATCAGTGAGGGCAATGTCTACAAGAGTTGGTCTACTTTAGAATTTGCGTGATGAGCAAGTAGACCGAGTCTTGACATGGATGGCAGGTGTGAGGCTGATGGACTAGTGGTAGATGAGGGTGCAGTTTCTTCAGCAACTGTAGAGGTGTCAGGATCTTGGGGAGACAGGAGATTCTGGGAGTCAATGTCGTCAATTGGGGTTACTGGTGGGGCAGCTGAATCACTTATACGAGTGATATCTATATCTCTCGTAGACCTCCCGAATTTGTCTTTTTGTGGTAAGAATGGGACATTGACCTCTTGGCAGAGGGTGGTGATCAAACTTGGGAAAGGAAGTGATGTGGCCCGCTGAGCAGCCCGGATTCCAATTTCCTGGAAGATCAGACTCCCCACATCAATTTTAATACCCGTCATTATGCACGCAATGAGAAGTGCCTTCTCAATGTTGATGTCTGTTTCATTTCTGGAGGGTATTAAATGGGAGGTGACGAAGTTGAGCCAATATTTGGCCTCCCTTGTGAGGTCTTCTTTGAAAATTTTCTTCCCAGGACTGATCCAGGCTGGAGTCCCCTTAGCAATGATGGACAATATCCATCCACGTTCATTCTCTCTGTTGGAGTACTTTGTATCGTACTCTGCTGTGCCTGATGCCCAGTCAGGGAAGTAGAGGTCATTGATATGTTCGCTGTCACAAAACACAGCCTTCCCTCGAACGTGGACGATGCCGATGAATATTCGGTTGCGTCTATGATACGATGTTCTTGAGGATCCATACGACGCATAGAATTCCCGGACCATGGACTCATTATACTCCTTTGGGTCTGTGGTGAAGTACTCTCATTTTCTCGTTTTAATGTTTTCGAGAATATGAGGGTACTGGTCCTGAAGCCCATTCAAGCTCAACTTTTTCTCTCCCAGAATCCTTCTCTTTGTGAGCGCTTCCCTGAATAAAGACCTTAAACCTTCGACCCCAAAACGAAGATGAAGGTCATCACCTCGTTTCCTTCGGGCCTCAGCTATTAAATCAACTTCCGGTACACAGTCCTCCTCATCAGACTGGGAGGGGTTAGGTACAGTTGGTTCCTTTCTTGCCAGTTTGGGTGGTTCTGAGGTTGAAGCGGAGGATGGCCTTCTCTTTGTAGAATGCTTTTTGGCTGCTATATCTGCATACGTGGGAGATGTCAGTGATATTATCATCATTTGAGAAAAACAAGAAGAGGAGAAATGACCAAAGAATTACAAAAATGCGGCGTGGTTTGCGGTCGCATAACCACTATGCGAACCGCAAACACGTCGCATTCTTTTGTGTGCCAGGTAGAGGGTGGTCTGCGGTGGATTTTGTGAACCGCATAACCATTATGCGAACCGCAAATCCATCGCAGATCATCTTTGACCTTAAGCCTGGTAGAGACACACAAGTGTGATCGCATACTCATCGCAAAGCATGATATGCGATCGCATTTCAACCGCATCCTTCACCAATGCTAACCAAACGTTCTGTCCTTGTTTGGGTGGCTTGCGGTCCGCATATCGACTATGTGATCGCAGAATCACCGCAAATGTCTTCTTCCTCATAGACCTAGGGTTTAGGGATGTGATCAAATTGCGGTCCACAATTTTGAGTTTGTGGACCGCAAATACATTCAAATATCCTCGCATATGCATCCCTCAAGCAAGAAAACCCTAGATTTCTATTTCCATTCCAACGACTTGAACAACTTTACTGAGTTATAAACCCTAGTCTTTCGAAATAAGAATTTAAGGTGGAACAAAGAATGAACATATCTTGTGAAGAAGATTGTAGCTTTTAGGTTAAAGGTGAATCAACTCTTGGACCGGCACTTTTACTTTTCCGATGATGTTCGTCGGAGGTCTTCTCTGGTTCCGTCTTCTCTTGTCTTTTTGTATTTTTTTGTTTGTTTGTGTGTGTTGTTTTTTATATACTTAGATTGAAGGCTTTAGAACAGGATGCAATGCGAATACGTACCTGGCAATTATGCGACGCTTAAAGTTCCGCATAATTGAAATGCGAACCGCAAATTAGGAGCCTCCACCACATTTTTGCCTAATATGTTCGCTCAAGTTTCTGCTTCAGTTTGCGGCACAAATGCGGTTCGCATATCTCATTCCTGCATTCTAAAACCCTTCAAATAGACCTAAGTACAGATGTGAT
>MCJB01030781.1:0-24399 GCA_002018475.1 Nicotiana obtusifolia
ATCATGGTAATTGAGAAGGAGGAATCGTCGTGGGCTCTACATTATGTGACGGTGGCTTAAAGCTAAGTGGGGGGAGCCCCACCGTTTACAATTGGATCGCGTGGTTGTCTACTTGTGTGGTTTCTGGTTATCGGTACGTTGGCGGATTACTTATGACTAAGAAAAAGGAAGTATTAGGGGTAATTCAGCAAAGAACTGGATGGGCGTGTGCTATTTTCGGCGTTATCGATGCATGTTCAGGTTTTTGGGGAGACTCAGAGCTTATGTTTTGTGGACGTGATGTACATGGAAAAGAGCGCAGTCGGTTTCTTCTTCGAGAGGTTGTCATGTGCTAGTAGAGCGTTGGAGTTGGTTATCTTCGGGACTAGGTTAGTGTAATTGACTCTCGATAATGGTCCTAGTGGATTCAAGAATTAAAGTGCAGTGCCTAAGGATTTCGGGTCACTCGAGGTGAGTGCGGATTAGTTCGTCATATTGTGAATGGAGCTATTATATTTCTAAGTCAGGTCAAGAATAAATTGAAAGAAGTTAGGTCGGTTAGTAATGGTCGAATCGGTGTGATGGTGGCAATGATCAGTTCCTTCGGCGTGTGATGTTTTACATGCGGTACGTGGTTGTACGTGCAGGTCCGATAGCCACCAAGACTTGATTGATTTGGGAGATATTTGCTTCGAATGGCCTTGTTGAGGTTTGTATTTTCTGTGGTTATGAGAATTCAGTTGCGTATTGCCATGGTTCTTCTGAAATAAGTTGAGTGAAAGGGGTTCTAGCCAATGAAGTATTCATTCTACTAATAGTTCAGGGGTTATGAGAAATTCTTTTATCTCGCGTAACGGTATCATGTTTGGATCGGGTTGCACGGCCCAACGGTGTCATGTTTGGATCGGGTTGCATGCCGCAATAGTGTTATGTTGAGTACGGTCCCCTATATCTATTCCTACGTATTTTGTTTCTCATCCTCTGAGAAGGGTTCGTAACATCTGTTCGACCGTTTTATTCGTTACGCGGGCTGGATAATTCTTTTCCAGAGTTTGTTCCTCTTTATGTATCATGTTCAAATTGTTGCTCGTCGGCGCATTGATGGCGCCACATGAGAACTGATTTGGTGTTTGAGGCGGCTTATCGCATGAGCAGCTTGCACTGGGTGAGACGAGATTATTGGAGCTGAAATCTATGCAATCAGATTTATATAAGTCACATTAAAAGGAAACATCGTTATTCAGTTCATAATGAGGTAATGGTACTTGACAGGATGAGAGACTCCATGAATTATTGATTCGGTAGGTGGCTACGAGTTTCTACACGTCTCTTTCATCGTGGCATTATTGCAAGATTTTGAACAGGATTTATATGCGTCATGAGATGTGTTGCGGGCACCAGATTCCTGAAATTTTAGCTATCGTGGTCGGAGGATGTTATTATGGGCAATCGACTTATATGGTGAGTTTGTGAATTTGCACTCTACTACTGTGTTTATCCCTGTTGGGAGATTTTGATGGTCTTAGGTGTGTCTATCATTTTTGTTTTGTACACTATTGAGGGTTATGAGTCCAAAGGTGACTTTTTGTTACTCACTACAGTGGGTTTTGATGTAATTTCAGGATAACTGATTAGAGCTTTATGAATTATATGCCCTACCGGTATGGGAGTTCATTATGTGTCGTGATTTCGATTAAAGGAAATTACTTAAAGGAGAAATGGATAGATTTCGGTTGGCACGATGTGCTTATTACTTGTGATTCAGAGTTGAGGACGAGATCCTCGCATTTTTGATATGATGTGAAAAGCTTAACTGGGCTATGAGCCGCGGTGGAAGTTATATAAGGGCGAGATCCTTGTGATGAAAATTTATGTGTTTTAAATTCTCCCTCTGTTAAATTAAATTTGTACTATAGTACTGATAGGGAGCCATGCCTGTTAGGCTTATTTGAAAATTCTTCTATGTATTTTTGTGCATATTTTGTCGTATTCGTGCTGTAATTATTGAGTTTCAGCCTACAAGGGGAGTGTTCAGGTGGCGTTAAATGTGACTCGTTAATTCGAGTAAATAATTATGAGGTCTTCATGCCTCGTGAATTGCTGTCAGAGTTGTGAAAATTTGAAACGAGATTTTGGTTAAACTGAGGTTAATTGACGATGCAGGAATTAATTATGAACAACTATTATGACCAGAGACGTGGTTATGGGCATACATATGATGGGCGCCAAGCACAAGTTGTTATAGCCGGTTGAGACTAACACGCTGTATTGAGTTAATTGGGCTGTGAGAAATTTTGTTTTGAAGTTTATAAATGTGGATAAAAGAAATAATCTTCAATTGAGAAGGTGTGGTCGGATCCATGTTAAATTTACGGTGACGTAGAATCGTCCGCAAGTGTGTGTAATAGTACACTTAGAAATTTAATGTCCTTGGAATAGTCCTTAGCACGTTCGAGGACGAACGTTTGTTTAAGTGGGGGAGAATGTGATGACCCGGCTAGTCGTCTCGTGAGTTACCTCTCCGTCTTCCCCATTTTCCGTCTCATTATGCTTCGTTATCCATGTTTTATGTGATCGAGTTGAGTAGTTTGCGTTAGGAGTGAGTTTGGCAAGAAATGAGACACTTAGTCTCTTTTAAGAAGGTTTAAGTTGGAAAAGTCAACCGAATGTTGACTTATGAGTTAGAGGGCTCAGAAGTGAGTTCCGATGGTTCGGTTAGCTTTGGGAGGTGATATATGACTTAGGAGTGTGATCGGAATTGGTTTTGGAGGTTCGGTGTAGAATTAAGTTTGAATTGGTGGAGTAGTATTTTGGCGATTTCCGGTTGTTAGGCGAGATTTTGATCCGAGGGTCGGAATGGGATTCCGATAGTTACTATAGCTTCATATGGTGATTTCGGACTTAGGCGTATGTCCGCATTTGAAATTGAAAGTCCGTAGGACAATTCAACTCATTTTGGCGAATGTTGGAAAATAGAAGATTTTTGGAAAGTTTGACCTAGGAGTTGACTTTTTGATATCGGGGTCGGAATCCAGATTTAAAAAAGTTCATAGGTCCGTTGTGTTATTTATGACTTGTGTGAAAAATTTGAGGTCAATCGGATGCGATTTGATAGGTTTCGACATCGAATGTAGAAGTTGGAATTTATTAGTTTCATTAGGCTTGAATTGGGGTATGATTCGTGTATTTAGCGTTGTTTGATGCGATTTGAGGTCTCGACTAAGTCCATATGATGTTTTAAGATTTGTTGATATATTTGGTTGAAGTCCTGAGGGCCTCGAATGGATTTTGGATGGTTGATGGAGTTTAACTTGGGCATTTCGAGAATGCGTCGATGTCGTCTCTTCAATAATGAGTGGTATCATATTATGCAAATGGACTCCAAATTCAGTTTTAATTGAAGCATTAGATCCGTATCGAAATTTCGGAGTCATAGCAAAAAGAATCGTCCAATTCAGAAATCCGGCGCCACCTGTGGCGCCCGAGGTAGAAAAGCATTATAAAACAGGGGGTTTTGGCCATTTTGACAAAAATAGAGTAGGGGGAGCTCGGTTTGGACGATTTTTAGAGGGGTTTCCAAAAATTTGAATGAGGTAAGTGTTCTTTATCATAAATCCTTTATAGATTATGATTCCATACTCATTTACATCATGAATCCATGAATTTATGGAAGAAAAATCAGATTTTTACCAAATCTTCCAAGAACGAAAATTTAAGATTTGAAAGCCAATCCGATGTCGGAATTTGATAATTTTTGTATGGGTGAACTCGTTGGGAGATAAAGAACCTGTTGATGTGAAAATTTCTGAATTTCAAGAAGTGGGCCCGGGGCTCAGGTTTTGCTAATTTTGGGATTTCTTAGTATTTATTGATTGTTTTTGCGTGGGCTTTGTTCCCTCAACATATTTAATTGTTCTGAATTTGGATAGATTCGACGCACGTGGAGGCCAATTCGAAGGGAAAAGGCGTCGTGGGCTAGAAATTTAGCCGGTTCGAGGTGAGTAGTGATTGTAAATGATGTTATGAGGGTTTGAAACCCTGGATATTGCACATCGTAGTGCTATATTGAAGTGAGGCACACGCTCGATGATGAGCGTGGGGTCGTTTACTACTGGGGATTGTGACATGGTCCATCCTGATTGATGATTTTTACTACTTAATTGATTGAAACTTATTTGTATCATCATAATTGGGGCTGATTGCCATATTTGGGCTTCGTGCCGGTTATTTGAACCCTTCAGGGGTATTTATCACTGTTTACTCACTGTTTTGATTCATAGTTAAACTCAGTCATGTTGTTCTTCCACTGTTTTACAACTCAGCCACTTTTACTCAGTTTTGAGATTTAAATGATATTTAAATGATGTTTTTGGTCTGAGAACTACTGTTTGACTATGCCCGAGGGGCATGTGATGATTTTCTGACTGAGTGCGGCCGAGGGCCAAATGTGAGGTTTTACTGAGTGATATGAGGCCAAGGGCCTAAGATACTTGATGTACGCCACGAGGTGGCTTGATATTGCGCTTGGGCCGTAAGGGGCCCCTCCCGGAGTCTGTACACCCCCCGTGAGCGCGGGTACCCAAAGATATTACAGTTGGTAACAATGACAACTGTAGGTTACAGTTGGTAACAATGACAACTGGTAACCAGAGATATTATAGTTGGTAACAGTGACAACTGTAGGTTACAGTTAGTAACAATGACAACTGGCAACTAGAGATGTGCGATTGATACTGAGCCCAGGGATAATACAGTTGGTAACAATGACAACTGTAGGTTACGGTTGGTAACAATGACAACTAGTAACCAGCGCTGGGGAGATTTTACTGTTTTAAATGATACTGAGTAATGGTTTTACTGCTTCATTATGCATTGCCTTGTGCTCTACGTGTTTCCTTACTTTCAGTCATTATTTATATGTATTACTTTCTGAGTTGGAAGTACTCACATTACTCTCTGCAACATGTGTGCAGATTCAGACGTTATTGATTTCACTCCGAGGCATTGGCTACGACTGTCAAAGCGGTGATTCAAAGACTACGAGGTAGCTGTTGGCGTCCGCAACCTCGTATCTCTTTTATCTTGTTGTTTGCACTATCTTCAAACAATTGTGCCAAAGATATTGTAATAGTAATCTTATTATTAGGATTTTCATTAGTTGCTCATGACTTTGTGACACCCCGTTTTGGGCTGTTGTTGGGATGGTTCACTATGTTTTTCCGTAAATGACTGCTATTAAACTGTGTTGTGTTGTTCTCTTGTTAAATTAACTGCTTAAAATGAGTTATGGTTTGAATTGGCTGGCCTTGTCTTCACGAGAGGCGCCATCACGACCGAGTATAGGATTTGGGTCGTGACACATACCATAATCAAATCCGATGGCACTTATTGTCCATTGACCTCATCTCATCCAGTCTAAGTTGCTCGACCGATAAGCCACACCGATACCACCCAAAGCCACAAATCGTGCAACCCGTGCACCAATAAGAAACAACTCAAATGCACCCCAAAATGGAATATGATTCAAATGAGAGAACTATCCCCCAAGCTCAACAGGCACCACCACAAGCACAACGCTATAAAACCATCACATAGGGAGAATTAAGACACACGAAATCAACCCAAAGGATCATAACCCAACATAACTCAGCTACGATGTCTGACCCAATCCACACACCGGTCCACATTAAATACCTTAAGTCCTAATACTCAAAATCAACAACCACAAGCAAATCAACATCAAGTACACGACCTATAAAGACCATAACCAAGGCGCAATCAACCATTTAACACCTCAAGAGACAGCTCACTCGAATTCCACCACAAGGCTCAAATAGAATCGCATCATGCGTGCAAATAACCAACAAATCACAATCCAATATATCATGGAAGAGTAATACATAGAACATATCAGAACACAAACAAAATCAACTCTAATCAAATGGCACATCCCCCAAAAGTAGCAGTGCTGAATCAATAAATCCGACCCAGTGTAGAATACACATCCTCATTAGGCCTACCAATGGGACCCCAAATCAACTCTGATCATCCACAAATAAATAAATAACCCACCAAATTCCACAATAACCTAACCATAACACATACTATCTGCTTTCTAACTTTGGCCATACCTTCACAATCCCCAACCAAGGAACAATTTGCCTCTGAGGACTCCCAGTCTCCAAATTCCCTAGAATACTAGAATCACCATATCCGATCCGAACTCGATCACTCAAGTAACTAACACATCCTTCATACACAATCATTCCACAAGAAATACTTCCAAAATTCTCCCGTGCCACATAGCAAAATCTGAACATCAGCAGTCGACCGACCAAGCGAGTACTGCAATATTAATGAAGCATCTGCAAGTCAAAACATAATGTGCCTTCTAAAATGTGTGCCCTTCTAAGGTAATATCGAGTAGTAATAGAATTCATCTAAACATCTAGGACCGTCCATGCCATCTAAAATTCATGACCTTCCCTCCAAAACTAAACCACAACCTTGTACATGCAAACCTCAATCCCACACGACACACCGCATCTATTAGACCATCATATAAAAACACGAGAACCTCATTATAAACTCTGAGTCACAAGTAAAATACATACTCAATTAGGTAGAAACCTTCCACTTGACCCTATTTAGGAGAAAATCACGACGCACAACAAACTCCCCATGCCACTAGAAAATTTCCATCTCAAGTCGTGGTAGAAATCACTGAGAACTTTTCGAAATCCATTTGCACATAACCAAGCCATCAACACTGAATTCTTCTAACTCAACCAAGTCATGCAGGTCGCCAAAACTCAAGCACAAAACACCGCAAAGCCTCACCAAATCATAAGAACACTTCTTCGATTTGAACTACTACCAAGCTGATCTATTTCTTCGAATTCCTTCCGAATTGCCTTCAAGGTAACACTTCTCCTGGCCAGAACACCTTGATCCTTATCTAAAGCTCATCACAAGAGATCCTAGCATGAAACCACGTCGTCCTAAAGTCCATAAGCCATAGTATTCCCTCTTAAGCACCCCACAAGTACCGCAACCGAGATACCCACTCTGAAGAGACCTTATGTGAATTAAATTTGTTTCATTAAACTTCCTCATACTGAAATGTAGAATCCATAATGATACAAAAATACTGTGAGTCCCAACACATCCAATGCAAATTTAATATCTTATCCATATACAAA
Organism: Nicotiana obtusifolia; assembly: GCA_002018475.1. Taxonomy (NCBI): domain Eukaryota; kingdom Viridiplantae; phylum Streptophyta; class Magnoliopsida; order Solanales; family Solanaceae; genus Nicotiana; species Nicotiana obtusifolia. The sequence continues at coordinate 7,182 of MCJB01030781.1, forward strand.
TCCGAAAATTCCTCAAATACCACATACGAGTATTGAACCCATTGGAATCTTTTCAAGAGCTATCCACCCTATTCTAATCTCAGATAGACCGCTCAAACAAGCCGAATGACCTGTGCTCCATTAGCACACCAACACCCAAAGAAGTAACCTCAGCCTAACGCAGCCGTGTGACTCTATTTTCTTAGCACATTATATCCATCACGAATAACAACTCATATCATTCCAAGATTTTCATATATCCCCATAAAGTGTAATACATCATACACTAGAATTTTCCTTACTTGAGCTTCCTCAAAACTAACCTCTGCAAGTTATAACCGATCCATAAGTATGCCTCTGACCGAAACCAATGCAACACATAACCATGTAATCAAATCATCGATAGCAGACTCCCTCACTTGGCTCAAAGCCATAGATCATAATATCCGATAACCCACAATACCGTTACTTCACAAATGCCTTGATCTCACACCATAATTCAGGTAAATCCTTCATGAGCCCATATAGCTGTAATCATATAATACATCAACTCATCCGCTAAACTCACATTCATCCTCATGACAATCAAGACAACTTCCTTAGGACATCCAAACTCAAATTGCAACACATACAACCCACTAGTAGAAAGAAGTCTCCATGAAATATCATGAGAATTACACAGCCGAAGATTACCATGCAGGTGATAATCCACCTACTTAGCCTCAAACTGGCATCTCTCTATGCACTACCTTGGCCACCACCGCTACGAAATCACCAAACTTCCCGAGTGTGAACTCATCAACAAGACATAAGAACACACTTAATTTCACATAAGAACAACTGAAAGATCCCTAACACACTTGTGCCTCGAGACTGAACAATACATCAAGACCAAAATCAAGCACCCATTTGTCCTTTTCACATCCCAAGCAAACTCTTCTCGTCACATCCAAGCCATATGAACACATACTGCAATCATATCATACTCATCATATAGCCATCCAACCATTCACTAAGCCATCAATCCCGCTCATAGGGACACCATCAGTCATATACATGCTCACATAACTGAAACCACCGAGCCCAAGCTGCGGGCAAAACCTGGCCTCAAGTCTTCCAGACTGACCTATCACCAAAACACAAAAGACACATCTCATACCTCATCCATGGAATCATAAGTCATCGATGCACAACTAATATTGAATGCTCAACCTCACGTATGAGTGAGTGGGAGGAATTCAAATGCTTCAAGCTGAATCAATGATGTACGATAAAGAAAGAAAGATGAGATGTTTATCCTAGATGCCCTGTAGCCTCTCGAAGATAAGTATGGACGTCATCATACCTATGAAGCTAGAGCTCTGATACCAACTTGTCACGACCCAAAATCCAACCAGTCATGATGGCACCTAACCCAACCCGCTAGGTTCGCCAAATAATAGTCAATACAACTATAATGAAGTAATAAAGGATCAATAAATGAAATAATTGAAACTCCATACAAAATCGCAAGAACTGGTAGTACAAATCATGAGTTTTAAGATTTAGAATTTACAAAGCTAGTACGAAATAAATACATCATCTGTTGGGAATATAGATAAACATGTGTGCAAATCTAAAGCAACCAAGGACAAGTGGAAGCTATTACCAGAATGTAGATACATCTTCAATGCCAGCTCCCGCAATATACAGCAACATCAGCTCTAAGACCTGCACGCAAGGTGCATAAGTGTAGTACGAGTACAACCGAACCGATGTACTTAATAAATATCCTAACCAGCTTCGGCAAGGTAATAGAAGCAAGAACTATAAATGATACTCGTTGATTACCTGTGCAGTTCATAAATTCAACAAGTATAGAACTGATATATGATCAAATAAGGTAAATCACAGGTAAAACCACCTAGGTGCTTACCATTCTTCGTTTTAAAGTGTTCTACTCTATCAGCAATCTAGCATATAAGGAAGTTATGCAAGTAAATTAGGTAACCCGATCCATTATGGCATGCAACCCGATCCATATAACAATAAGCCAATAAGGCCTGTATGTGCAAACCAATCCAAATAACAATAACCAACTCCCCCAGAGCTTACATCAACCAGAAACCCGTTGGTTTCTCAAAATCCGCGTGTACACCATCAAGAGAGAAATGTGAGAGGGTAACCCTAGGAGGGTGGATCCTTATCCACACGCAAGCATGACTAATTCAACGTGCTACCAACATACACAGGCTCAATATAACAGATCCCGCCGGCATGGTTACCGGCTATATAACAATTCGCCCGGCATGATCACAGGCATAACAATACAATCAGCCCGACATGGTTGCGTAACAACACAATTCACCCGGCGTGATCACATGCATATCAATACAATCTACCCGGCGTGGTCACAGACATAATAATACAATCCATCCGGCGTGGTCACATGCATAACAATGTAATCCGGCCGGCGAGGTGTAGGCATGTGCAACGTGTGCTATCACAACTCAAATTGGAAATTTCATCGCAACAATAGCAATTATCAAGTTCATTAAGGGATTTAGCCTCTAAGTAGTCTCAAACTTGGCTCAAATAGTTCACAACAAGGTTAAAAATATGAGAAACATTATAGCTTAAATCTTAACAGTAAACTCTAGGCATATCATACCCTGAGCACTACCCCAAAGATGGATAAATAACCTGGTGCTTTGACATAAGCACAAACCCCACATATAGCGCACCCATAGCACGTGGTTGTCATAAATAATTCCGGCAACTAGTGCCTCAATCAAGTTTAGATAGGATAATGACCTCATGCAAGCTAAATCAAATACCGAGCAAGCCAAACAATACTATAAAAATGCCAATCCTGAGCAAATCAACCTCCGAATGGCTTGAAACTAGCCAAAAGCAATTCAAAACATCAAATCATGCCTTAGAAAACAAACCCAAGCGTTGAAGGTCAAATATTTAATCAATTACTCAAAGACAACTAATATTTCAAACCGGGGCACACACATAGGAACCCGACAAAACTCACAAATTCTGACAACCCATTCAATTTTGAGTACAACCATACTAATTTTACTCAAATCCGACTCCGAATCAATGTTCAAAACTCGAAAATTCACTTTAGGAAAGTTTAGACACCCCCCCCCCCCAATTTCTCTTTAAAATTCATAATCTAAATGCCAAAATCAAAGATAGATTCATGAAATATAATCACAACTGAGTTAAAAATACTTACCCCAATCCATGTGAAACTTCCCTTCAAAATCTCCCAAAACCGAGCTCCAAATCTCAAAATGTGAATAAAATGACTCAACCCTCGAATAAATAGAGTTTCCCAGGCATCTTCGCATCTGCAAACAAAATACCGCACATGCGGCGCGCTTTTGAGACAATCGCCTAAGCCCCACCCCGTGCACCTGCGGAACTTATCCGCTTCTGTGACATCGCAGGTGCGAGCTACATTCCGCTTCTATGCACAATCTCACTTCTGCGCCCAAATGATCCGGTTCTGCGCTTCCGTAGATGTGGCCCTATTTGTGATCTACTACTTTCAGCTCCATTTGCGCTTCTGTGCTATGCCTGCCGTATCTGCGGCTCCGCACCTGCGCCCAGAATTTCGCAGGTTTGCGATTGCACCTGAACTTAGCCAAAACCAACGTTAACCAATAAGTTCCAAAATGATCTAAACCACGCCAGAAACTTGCTCGAGCCCTCGGGATCCCATCAGAACATACCAACAAGTCCCAAATGTAATACTAACCTACTCGAGGCCTCAAATCATACTTAACAATATCAAAATTACGAATCGCATCTCGTATCGAGCTTAATGAACTTTTGAACTTTCAACCTCCAAAATGCGTGCCGAACCATGTTAAATCAACTCGGAATGACCTCAAATTATTCACACAAGTCCCAAATGACAAAACGAAGTTATTCTAATTCCCGGAACCACAATCCGAACTCGATATAATCAAGGTCAACTCCATCAAACTTATGAACATTCCAGATCTTCAAATTTTCCACTTTCGCCAAGTAGTGCCGGAACCCTTATAGAAACATCCAAATACAAATCCGGGCAAACGCTCAAGTCCAAAAATTCCTATCCGAACCTAATGGAACTATCGAAACTCTAACTCGAGATCAAATACACAAATGTCAAACTTGATCAACTTTTCAAACTAAAAGCTTCCTAGTTGAGAATCATTCTTCCAAATGAATCTCGAATCACCTAAAAAAATCAAAACAAATGATTCATACAAGTCATAATATATCATATGAAGCCACCCAAGACTTCAAACAACTGAACAAAATACAAATGCTCAAAACGACTGATTGGGTCATTATAAATTTTATTAATAAAAGTCTACAAATTAATCATAGGTATATGTTATTAGCCTTGAAAATCAATTACATATTAGTTTTCCTCAACAATTAATAGATTCTTAACTACTTACTAATAGTTCCTCAACATAGTAGCAAGTCTAACTAGTTTTGATTATCTCTTATCCAATCAAGAAGCATTAAGAACATTCCAGTTTAGGCTACAAGATGAAAAGATTATCTCTAACCTCAATTCATTATATTAGGTTAAATTGACCTCACTAATTATCCTAGAATCTTATTAATTAGTCTTCCAACCTTAATTTTCTCTGTCGAGCTTTATTAGGGTTAATTGGGTAGTTTTAGGATTGGTCACCCCCTTTGAAATGCAATAAAAATCATGAATAATTAAATAAATAAGAGACCTATTTCATAAATAGCAAATTTAATGAATACAAAAGCAACAAGAGTTAATTCAAACTATTCATAACTAAAATGCCAAACTCCTCTCAAGATAATCAATACAAAGCATGAAAAATAAAAATTTGAATAACAAGGGTTAAGAATTTCTCATTGAAAGCCCAAATTCACTCCTCCAAGGTGTTTTAATGTTTCCTTCTTGCTCCCTGTAATGACCCAACCGGTTGTTTTAAGAATATTAGCCCCGATCCTCTATTTGTTGCTCCTTCTATTTCATTTTGTGGTTATGTGACTTGCCAGGGCACTTGGTGTCGGGTTCAGGAGAGTTTCATAGTGAAATGGGATACATAGTCCCTAAATTGGAAGTTTAAATCGTAGGAGTTGACCGTAGTTTGACTTCTGTGAAGACAACTCAGGAATGGAATTTTGGTGGTTCTAACAGCTCCGTATGGTGATTTGAGTCTTAGGAGCATGTCCAAATGTTGATTTGGAGGTCCGTAGGTCATTTCGGCGTTAAATGGCGAAAGTTGGAAGATTTTTGGGAAATTTGACCGGGAGTGGACTTTTTGATATTGGGGGTCAGATTTCGATTTTGGATGTTGAAATAGGTCCATAATTTTAATTAGGACTTGTGTGCAAAATTTGATGTTGTTTGATGTGATTTGAGGCTTCAACTACGTTCAAAACATGTTTTAGGACTTGTTGGTATATTTGGTTGAGGCTCCGGGGGCCAAGGGTGTGATTCGGACCGTGTTCGGCGTATTTCGAAATATTGAAGAATTTTTGAAGTTGCTGGTTTTTCTCAGTTCTGGTGTCCTTTTACGCGTTCGCGATGATGCTCCCGCATTTACATAGAGTCTTCAGAGTTTTACTGGAAGATTACCCTTCACGTTTGCGAAGGAGGCCACGCGTTCGCGAAGGAGCAGGTCTTGGTGCTCTGCGATCGCAGACGGGGTTACACATTCGCAATGAGGAAGGCAGCATGGGGTAAGACTCACGCGTGTGATGTGCCGGGTAATTTCGGCACATTTTTATACTATTTGCTTAAAGTTTAACTTATTTTACTTGCTAATTCTCATGATACTTATGTAATTTTAGTGTATTTGCAGAATAACAAGTGTCAGGACCCAGAAGAACGGAAAAGAATTCAAAAAGTTAGCTGAAGACAAGAAAAGAAGTTAAAAGCATCGCGAGTGCAAGTATGCGGTCGCAAACTGAAACTGCGAACCGCATATTCCACAGGCAGATCGCAAACTAGGACAGAACTCTAGGCCAATCTTCATGTCGAGAATGCGGTCGCAAACGCGACCGCAAAACAGGAATGCGAACCGCGAAATAGCCAGGTGCAATCGCAAACACAAATAGAGTTTTGGGTGAAAATCAGAGTGGAGAATGCGATCGCTTATCACGATCGCATAATCAACATGCGAACCGCGAATCAAAACGCGATTGGAGCAAAATTTTCTGGTGGAGTTTGCGACAGATGATGATGATTTGCGGTCCACATTTCTGTTCTGTGACAGAAATGCGGTCTGCATTATTACAACAAGAGCAAATCTGACCGAAATTCGCCTCGGGCTTTGGGCCTCTATATATAGGTTTTGTAGGGTTTTGTGAAGGGAGTCTTGTCAGAATTTAGAGTATAAAGTACGGCAACTGATTATTTTGAATTCTTAGAAGCTTTTGGGGATCAAATACCTTCTATTTTTGTAAGATGATATCAATTACTCTTCATTGTTCTTTAATTATCAGCATGTGTAGCTAAATTCAAACGCTGAGGTTGTGAACCTTCGATGGGTAGAATGTTGTTGAGATCTTGATATTGAATCCGATTTCGAAGGAAGCTTGATATTTATTTATTTCATTAGTGGTTGCAAACATTAACGAATGCCAATTAACTCTATCTCTTCTTGGAAAAGTGAGATAGAGTTTGGTAGAAATAGATAACAAAAACTCAAGGCTTTAAACCTTGCTTAACAAAATTGCTTAGGAAAGTTGGTTTTAATTTGTCGCTGAATTGGTTATTCTTAAGCTTGACTCTTTTGTATTCGGGAGAATCGTAGAGAGGATACATTATCCAAATATTGAGAAATATTGGGTAGTAAATTAAACATCAATTGCATATCAAGAAAGGTATTCAATATTAATATCAAGAACATTCTACTACATTAAGGGGGACACAACCTTGGTCTCTTAAATTCATATTTTTCACATTCACACTATAAAAATTAGTTTTCAGTTTTCGTTTACTTATATATTCAACACTTCTTTATTTTATTTGACGTACTTGATAGAATTACGACTTAGTCAAGTTTTACATTAATTAGACAATAATTTCACACCTATTCCCTGTGGGATTCGACCCCAACCTTGTTGGGTTACTATATTTGACATCGATCGCTTACACTATTATTAAGGTATAATTTGAGCGAATCAAATTTTGGCGCCGTTGCCGGAGAATACGGTCTTGAAATTTCTAATTAGTGTATACTTTACTATACGTCTAATTCCACTTGATTACACGCTGTTTGCTTTGGTTGTCGTAGACAGGAAGATATGTCGGACCATGAAGATGATGTGGAGGTGGAGCAGGAAGAAAATCGTTTTGTAGATATTGAAGAATATATCGAGGATACAAACGCTATAGTACCTCCGGCTATAAGTGCTGCTACGTTCAAGGTGGAACATGGACTAATTCTGATGCTGAAAGCGGAGGGATTCTTCAAAAACTCCACTGATGACGATCCAACGCAACACCTCAGGAATTTCTTGGGTGTTTGTGCGATGCACAAGCAAAACCATGTCTCTGACGATGCCTTAAGGCTGAGATGCTTTAAGTATTCGTTAGCTGGAGATGCGAGGAAATGGCTTCAAAATCTTCCTCCGAATTCCATACGTTCATGGCCTGAACTAGTCCGGGCATTCTTGTCAAAGTGGTTTCCACAAAGCAAGAAGTCTGAGCTCAGAGACAAGATATTATTCTTTAAGCAACTACCTAGTGAACAATTACATGAAGCGTGGGATCGCTTCAAGTTGTACTTGGTGAGGTCTCCAAACCATGGCTTTCCCGATTCTATCTTGCTTGAAAAATTCTACATGGGTTTGGACCCTATGAACCAATCAATAGCGAAGAATGCTGCTGCTGGATCTTTCATGGATAAAACCTTCGCTGGAGTGACTCAGATCTTAGATAAAATGGCAAAACACAATCAAGCTTGGCATTCCGAGGATACAACAGGTGGTATTGCAATTGGGTCTCCTTCTATGAATAACTTGATGAAGAAAAATCAAGAACGAGACCAAGTAATTGCAGAACTTGCTACAAATGTCAATGTGTTGACAAAGCTTTTCACGAAAAATCAGAAGAAGAAAGTCAATATGGTTGACAATGTGCAGCCGGTGCAAAATGATGATTATGAAGAGGCAAATTATGTTAATAATTCTCAAGGTGGGTATCAAAGGCAGATTTACCAAGGTCAAGGCCCGCAGAATCAATGGAGACCAAACCCGCAAGGGCAAGGTCACCATCAATGGCGCAATGACCAAAGTGGCTCTAACCATGGAAACTGGAATAGCAATAATAATTTTTCAAATCGAAGTTCCAACCCTTATGTTCCTCCAAAGGGTCAGTATTCGAATCAGGGATCCTCTAGTGAGTCTAAATTAGAGAGCATGCTTGAAAGAATATTACAAAACCAAGAAAAGTCTGATAATTCCATGAAGAACATGACTGAATTGGTGGGCTCTCACACTGCGGCGATTCAAAAGCTGGAATTGCAAATGAGAGATCTTTCTCGTGAGCAATATCCACAGCAGAAGGGAACACTTCCTAGTGATATGATTGCAAATCCAAACGGGAGTGGAAGTGGCCCAACTTCCCATATTATGGGAAGAAATTCAAAAAGGGGTTGAAGTTGAAAAACCTAATGTTGCTGAAGTAAACAAAAATCCAGAAGTTGCGCAAAACCGAGATGAGACCCAAGAAGGGATAAAGGACAAGGTAGAAGAAACATCAAACATTCTTCCGCCAATTCCTAGACCCCCTCCTCCATTCCCTCAGAGACTTGCGAGAAGAGTTGACGACAGCAAGTTTGAGAAGTTCTATGACATTCTCAAGCAGTTATCGGTGAATATACCATTCTTGGAGGCTTTCCAAGAAATGCCGGGGTTTGCCAAGTATCTAAAGGATCTGATCACAAAGAAGAGAACCACCAAGAATGAGGTGGTGAATATGACTCACCGGGTTAGCTCTATCATTGCTACAAATCCAATCCAGAAGAAAGAGGACCCGGGAGCATTTACTATTCCGTGCACTATTGGAGTGCGCGACTTCGCTAAGGCACTGTGTGACAATGAAGCAAGCATCAATCTAATGCCACTTGCCATCTACAAACAAGCTGGATTAGGAATGCCAAGGCCAACGAGCATGAGGTTGCAGATGGCTGACCGGTCAATCAAAAGACCAGTCGGTATTGTAGATGATGTGATTGTGAAAGTTGGAAAATTTCATATTCCAGCTGATTTTGTGATCCTTGATTGTGCTGTGGACAAGAAAATCCCTATTATATTAGGGAGACCAGTCTTAGCTACTGGAAGAGCACTTATGGATTCGGAGCGTAATGAAATCAAGTTCCGGGTGAACAACGAAGAAGTTACCTTCCAAGTTAGTAAGGGTATGAAATTGCCAACCGAATATGAGAGCATTTCACTAATCGGTATTGTTCATGAAGTTGATGAGGCTATTGAGATGAAAATGGAAGAGCAATGCTTAGGTGAAGCACTGGCAGCTATATTGGTAAATTTCGATGGTAATGATATGAAGGCTTTATGGAGTCGGTAAATGCATTAGAAGACGTGGCTCTTACTCATATACTCCACCAAAACTTTCCCTAGATTTGGAGAATAAAGCTACACCTCCTGCAAAACCGTCCACTATTGAACCACCTAAATTAGAGCTTAAACCACTTCCGTCGAATTTGAGGTATAAATTTCTTGGCTTGAATTATACTTTACCGGTAATTGTTTCTTCGTTGTTGAATGATGTGCAGGTAGAGCAGTTGCTGCAAGTTTTGAAGGAACACAGACAAGCCATCGGTTGGACAATTGCGGACATTCGGGGAATCCCTGCTGGAATTTGTGCGCACAAGATTCAACTAGAAAATGGGACAAAACCGAGTGTGGAGCACTAGCGACGGCTGAATCCATCAATGCAGGAAGTTGTGAAGAAAGAGATAATCAAATGGCTGGACGCTGGGGTAGTCTACCCAATTGCTGATAGTTCATGGGTGAGTCTGATGCAATGCGTGCCAAAGAAGGGAGGCATGACTGTGGTCAAGAATGAAAAGAACAAGCTGATTCCTACAAGGACAGTAACTGGATGGCGGGTATGCATGGATTACAGAAAACTCAATAGCGCCACATGCAAGGACCATTTCCCTATGCCTTTTATTGATCAAATGCTTGATCGGCTAGCCGGAAAGTCCTTCTATTGCTTCCTCGACGGATACTCTGGGTATAATCAGATCAATATAGCTTTGGAGGACCAGGAGAAGACAACGTTCACATGCCCGTATGGAACATTTTCTTTCAGTCGAATGCCATTCGGCTTATGCAATGCTCCAGCCACCTTCCAAAGCTGTATGATGTCTATCTTTTCTGATATGGTAGAGGATTTCCTTGAGGTCTTTATGGATGATATTTCGGTAGTCGGGGAAACTTTTGAGCAATGCCTGAAGAATCTGAAACAAGTGCTAAAGCGGTGCGAAGAGACAAACCTTGTACTAAACTGGGAGAAATGCCACTTCATGGTGGATGAAGGTATTGTTTTGAGACATAAAATCTCAACACATGGCATAGAGGTGGATAAATCTAAAATAGAGATCATCTCCAAGCTTCCTCCACCCACATCCGTAAAAAGTGTCCGTAGCTTTTTGGGGCATGCTGGATTCTACAGGCGGTTCATTAAGGACTTCTCAAAGATTGCACACCCAATGTGTAAACTCCTAGAAAAGGATGCCAAGTTCGTCTTTGATGAAAAATGCCTCGCAGCTTTTGAGGAACTGAAAACAAAGCTCACCACGGAACCTATTATTGTCACACCTGATTAGTCGCTGCCCTTTGAGCTTATGTGTGATGCTAGCGGTGTAGCTATTGGAGTTATGCTGGGACAAAGACACAATAAAGTTCTTCACCCAATATACTATGCTAGCAAGACACTTAACGAGGCGTAGATGAATTACGCTGTAACCGAGCAGGAACTGCTAGCTATTGTGTATGCATTCGAGAAGTTCCGTGCGTATCTATTGGGCTCTAAAGTGATTGTGTATACGGATCATGCAGCTCTCCGTTATTTGATGGCGAAGAAAGATGCAAAGCCACGACTAATCCGATGGGTGTTACTGCTGCAAGAGTTCGATTTCGAAGTTATGGATCGCAAAGGAACACAAAACCAAGTGGCAGATCACTTATCTAGACTGGAAGAATCAGGGAGACAAAAAGAAGAGCTGGAGATAAATGACTTATTTCCAGATGAACATTTACTGATGGTATCTAATTCATTTGCACCGTGGTATGCAGACATAGCCAACTACATTGTCAGCGATCTTATTCCGGAAGGGTTGGAATCATATCAACGGAAGAAGTTCGTGAGGGACTGTCGCGACTATTATTGGGAAGAACCATTCTTATTCCGTGTCTGTGCTGATAACATAATTAGAATATGCGTGCCTGAGGAAGAGATGCAACAGATTCTAAAAGCTTGTCATGACTCACCGGTTTTGGGTCATCATGGGGGTAACAGAACAGCTGCAAAGATTTTGGAGTGTGGGTATTACTGGCCGACTATTTATCAGGATGCTAATCAGTTGGTGAAGTCTTGCGACCAATGCCAACGATAGGGCCCAATTTCGAGGAGGCATGAGATGCCTATGAACTTTGTTATGGAAATCGAACTATTCGATGTTTGGGGTATTGACTTCATGGGCCCTTTCATAAGCTCATGTGGGATGAAATACATCCTAGTAGCTGTGGACTATGTGTCCAAATGGGTAGAAGCCGTTGCCTTACCAAACAACGAAGCTCGGAGTGTGACTGCATTTCTAAAGAAGAATATTTTCACCCGGTTTGGCACCCCGAGAGCCATTCTCAGCGATGGAGAATCACACTTCTGTAATAGAGTCTTTAAAGGTCTCCTTGACAAGTATGGGGTTAAGCATAAGGTTGCCACACCTTATCATCCACAATCGAGCGGTCAAGTTGAATTATCCAATAGGGAGATCAAGAGCATTCTATCAAAGACGGTGAACACAAATAGAACCGATTGGTCAAGAAAGTTAGATGATGCTCTATGGGCATATCGTACAACTTACAAGACTCTTATCGGTACATCCCATTATCGGTTAGTCTTCGGAAAGGCGTGCCATTTACCCGTAGAACTCGAGCATAAGGCTATGTAGGCCTCAATGAGATTAAACATGGACTGGGCGGAGGCCGGAGCTCTAAGGCTGGCACAGTTAAATGAAATGGAGGAATTCCGTCTTCATGCTTATGAGAGTGCAACAGTTTATAAAGAACGAATGAAATTCTTCCATGATACAAAGATCTTGAAAAGAGAGTTTAAGGCAGGGGATCTGGTGTTGCTGTTCAATTCAAGACTAAAATTATTTTCGGGGAACCTAAAATCTAAATGGTCTAGACCATTTAAAGTTGTTGATGTCTCCGTTTGGAGCTGTTGAATTAGCATCGGAGGATGGGCTCCGGACTTTCAAGGTTAATGGGCAAAGAACAAGCACTACTTGGGAGTAGATGGAGAGAAACATGTGGTAGAGCAGCTGGCTCTAAAAGATGATCAAATTCCAACTACAGAATAATTGCAAAAGCATCCTAGCCTCGTCATGCCGCAACGTTAAATCAAGCGCTTCATGGGAGGCAACCCATGTGTGGTATCATTTGGTTCCTTTGTGTTGTATTTTTATTTATTTAGAATTCAATATCACATTTATACTTAGCGCTATTTGAAGGGTTTTAGAATGCAGGAATGTGATGAAAGGATACAGGAACTGAAGAGGAGTGTTTGAAACTGCAGAAAAACATCAAGGTGAAAAATGCTGCACAAATGCGATCGCATTTAAGATATGCAAACCGCATTTGTGCCGCAAACTGAAGCAGAAACTTGAGCAAATATATCTGGCATAAATGCGACGAATCACAACAGTTCGCGGTTTGCATTTAAGTTATGCGAACCGCATTCTCACCGCAAACAGAGACATAGAATTCAGCTCAAAAGTCTGATATAAATGCGGTGGAAACTCCTACTATGCGGTTCACATTTCAATTATGCGAAACTTAAATCATCGCATAATTTCCAGGTACGTGTTCGCATTCCCTCCTTTTCTAAATCCTTCAATCTAAGTATATATTAAAAAAAAAACACAAAAACAAACAAAAAGAGAAGAGAAAACGGCAACAGAGAAAGACCTCCGATGAACATCATCGGAAAAGTAAAAGTGCAAGTTCACCAAACCTCAAAGAGTTGATTCACCGTTGTCCTAAGAACTACAATCTTCTTCACAAGGTACGTTCATCCTTTGCTCCATCTTAAATTTTTTTTTCGCAAGACTAGGGTTTATGACTCAGTGAAGTTTTTTGATTCTTTGGGATGGAAGATAGAAATCTAGGGTTTTCTTGCTTGAGGGATGAACATACTTGGATATTTGAAGGTATTTGCGGTCCACAAACTCAAAATGTGGACCATAATTTGACCGCATGCCTAAACCCTAGGTATCTGAGGAAGACAACATATGCGGTGAATCTGCGATCGCATAATCGATATGCGGACCGCAGAGCCACCGCAAACACGGCTAGAACATTTGGTTAGCACTGGTGAACTATGCGGTGAATCTGCGATCGCATATCTCGCTTTGCAATGAGTATGCGATCGCAGTTGTGTGTATCCAACTATGTTAGAAGACAATCTCTGATGGATTCGCGATTCGCATAGTGTTTATGCAATTCGCAAAATCCACCGCAGAATGCCCTCTACCTGTCACACACAAGAATGCGACGTGTTTGCGGTTCGTATAGTGCTTATGTGACCGCAAACTATGCAGGATATCTATACCTCTTTGGTCATTTTTCCTATTTTGCTTGTGTCAAATGATGATAATGTCACTGACATCTCCCACTTATGCAGATATGGCAGCCAAAAAGCATTCCGCAAAGAGAAGGCCATCCTCCGCTTCAACCTCAGTACCACCCAAACGGGCAAGAGCGGAACCAACTGTGCTTAGCACCTCCCAGTCTGATGAAGAGGAATGCGTACTGGAAGTTGATTTAGTAGCTGAGGCCCAAAGGAAACGAGGTTATGACCTTCAACTTCGATTTGGGGTTGAAGGTTCAAGATCCTTGTTCAAGGAAGGGCTCACAAAGAGAAGGATCTTGGGGGAGAAAATGTTAAGCTTGAACGGGCTACAGGACTTCATATTCTCGAAAACATCAAAACGAGAAAATGGGAGTACTTCACTACGGACCCCAAGGAATATAATGAGTTAATGGTCCGGGAATTTTATGCGTCTTACGGAGCTTCACGAACAGGGTATCATAAACGCAACAGAATATTCACCGACATCGTCCTCGTTCGGGGGAAGGCTGTGTTTTGTGACAGCGAGCATATCAACGAACTCTACTTCCACGACTGGGAATCAGGTACAGCTGAGTACGATGCAAAGTACTCCAATAGAGAAAACGAACGTGGATGGATAGCGTCCATCATTGCCAAGGGGACTCCTGCCTGGATCAGTCCTGGAAAGAAAATTTACAAAGAAGACCTCACAAGGGAGGGCAAATATTAGCTCAACTTCGTCAACTCCCATTTAATACCCTCCAGGAATGAAACAGATATCAGCATTGAGAAGGCCCTTCTCATTGCGTGTATAATGACGGGTATTAAAGTTGATGTGGGAGTCTTATTTTCCAGGAAATTGGCATCCGGGCTACGCAGTGGGCCACATCACTTCCCTTCCCGAGTTTGATCACAACCCTCTGCCAAGAGGTGAATGTTCCTTTCTTACCACAACAAGACAAACTCGGTAGGTCAACGAGAGATATTGACATCACTCGTATAAGTGATTCGGTTGCCCCACCAGTGATCCCAATTGAGGACATTGACTCCTAGAATCTCCTGTCTCCCCAAGGTCCTGACACCTCCACTGCTGCTGAAGAAGCTACACCCCCATCTACCACTAGTCCATCTGCCTCACACTTGCCAACTATTTCAAGACTCGGTCTAATTGCTCATCGCGCAAATTCTAAGGTAGACCAACTCTTGAAGACATTGCCCCACCTGATTAAACAGGCCCTGACTCCGATGCAAACGTCAGTGACCGCTCTCCAACAACAACAATTAGCGTTCGGAGATGGGTTGAACAAGCTTGAGTCTAGGGTTGAACAGATTGAAAGAGGTGAGGTGAGAGGTTTACCCCAACTGCAGGAGGAAGTAAAATCCATGAGGACCGACCTCCAGAAGATGAAAAATCTGGAGTTCGACATATCATCTCTCCTCCCCAACGAGGGTGACCAGGGTGCTGGCTGTGCTGCACCAGACTTGGGCCTGGACTTCACGACACTAATGGCATACATCGCACCTTCGTCTGCTAAAGTGTCTCAGCCTCCTGCCCCTACAGTCCAGGTAGATTCTACTGATGATGAGACATCGGAGCAGTCATCAGAATTCGGAGGGGACGAATCAGAGGAGGCCAGATCAGAGTTCGATGAGGGTGCAACCCCTAAGAAAAATTGCAAAGAAATTGCTGTGTCAACTGTGGAGGAGGAACAAGAGCAAGCAGATATTGAGCAGGCCATTCAGCAATCACTAGTAGAGAGGGCTGCCAGGACACGGCCACCAGTGGGAGAAGCTAGCAGCTCAGCGGCCTCACTAACTGCTCCAGACCAGTCCCACATCCCTCCTACAGCTCCAAAGGAGACCTAGGCCACCGCATCTCTTCGCGCAATTGCGCCCCCAGGGAGCCCCTTGTACTCTATATTTCTTTTTATGCATTGGGGACAATGCATGTGTTTAAGTTGGGGGTGGTAGCCTTATATCCTTGTTTTGTCTGTGTATTTGATTTATTTTTGGGCATGTTTAGTGACATTTGATAACTGTACATTATATAGTAATGATTCATGATTTATGTATATATGCTATTATAATTAAATAGTTAGCAATAAAATCCCCTTATTTTTTCTTCTGCCGGGTTCTTTTTCAAGGGTGTAATAGTAGAACCGGGCCTATGAATATGAGGTATATTGACCAGGATGGTACATTTGTTGAGTATCAAGTATGTAAACCTGTGTGAGTAGACCCTTGTAACAAATCAATTATGTGAATTTGAGGCTCACTCGGTAACTCTAGGTCTACTTAGAATCGTGTATGTGTACATGAGGAAAGCCTCGAGTGACTAAATGTGAACTCTAAAGCTGTAAACTATGTTAACCGAACAGTTTGTGTGCCAGTGTGTGTGAGCTCCTTGTTTCGATAGTTTCTTGTGTTCACTTCTGCCACCTAGAACTTGCCCGATTGGTTTTTCGTCGCCTATCATACGTACACTGAGTTAGAGAAATGATCTTAGGCTTTATTTGATTAATGATGAAACCTTTCTAGCCTTTTCAGCTTATCTGTGCATAATTAGTATCACTAGTACCCTATTTGAGCCTTTTAGCCTTTTCCTTGGCCTCCACGGTACAAACTTGTCCCATTCGTAAAACATGATCTCTTTTGAACCCGTTCCTCCTTGAACATTTAGAACATTGCTAAAAGTTTAAGTTGGGGGTGTGGGTCAACATGAAAATGGGCAAGGTTGTGAAATGAAGGTGAGAACCCGTACCTCAAAATGTTCATGTGAATTTAAGAAAGCTCCAAAAAGAAAAAAAAAGCATGAGAAAAAAAAAGAGAAAAAGAAAAAGAAAAATGTTTAATGGCAATAATGGAGCTTGAGAATAGAATAAAGAGGTATGCAAAGTGGGGTCCAATGTGGGAACTGAATGCCATTAAGGTTATGGGGTCGAAAAGAAACAAAAGGTTAAAAGAAAGAAGAATGTAATTAGTGTTCAAGGAGGAAGTAGCCACTAGTATCTAAATATATATTCTACCCTTCCTTAAACCGACATTACAAGCTTACAAATTCCTTATGTGATCTCCAACCGAGTGGTCTTATAACTAGGCGATGAATTAAAATAGGGGCAAGCCTATGGTGTGGCATGTGGTGACACTTGAAATTTTGTTCTGAGAGTGAGTGTACTTGCACTTTAGTCCCTTTGTACTGCTATGATAAATATTGTGAGAGTGGGACTTTCTTTCCAGTGAGGGCACATACAATGCTAGGTTGATAGTAAGTTGAGCTTTGAGTAAGGCATAAGTGTATTAAGCTGAAGGTATCCTTTAGTTACTTTGTTGAGGCTCAAAGTTCACTAATTGATTGGTTGTCTTGAACATATTAATGATTCAGGGGGG
>MCJB01030781.1:24419-40981 GCA_002018475.1 Nicotiana obtusifolia
GGGGGAGGGGTACAGTGCTCAAAGAGTTATACTTGAGATACTAACAACAACCACCGTCCACGGTCAGTATTGCTTCATGTTTGATAAGTAGAGTCTAGACTAGGATAATATCGTTTTAGTTGCTTGAGGAGAAGCAAGAGTTTAAGTTGGGGGTGTTGATGTGCTGGGTAATTTCGGCACATTTTGATACTATTTGCTTAAAGTTTAACTTGTTTTACTTCCTAATTCTCATGATAGTTATGTAATTTTAGTGTATTTGCAGAATAACAAGTGTTAGGACCCAGAAGAACGGAAAAGAATTCAAAAAGTTAGCTGAAGACAAGAAAAGAAGTTAAAAGCATCGCGAGTGCAAGTATGTGGTCGCAAACTGAAACTGCGAACCACATATTCAACAGGAAGATCGCAAACTAGGACAGAACTCTAGGCCAATCTTCATGTCGAGAATATGGTCGCAAATGCAACCGCAAAACAGGAATGCGAACCGCGAAATAGCCAGGTGCAATCGCAAACACAAATAGAGTTTTGGGTGAAAATCAGAGTGGAGAATGCGATCGCTTATCGCGATCGCATAATCAACATGCGAACCGTGAATCAAAACGTGATTGGAGCAAAATTTTCTGGTGGAGTTTGCGACAGACGATGATGATTTGCGGTCCACATTTCTGTTCTGTGACAGAAATGCGGTCTGCATTATTACAACAAGAGCAAATCTGACCGAAATTCGCCTCGGGCTTTGGGCCTCTATAAATAGGTTTTGTAGGGTTTTGTGAAGGGAGTCTTGTCAGAATTTAGAGTATAAAGTACGGCAACTGATTATTTTGATTTCTTAGAAGCTTTTGGGGATCAAATACCTTCTATTTTTGTAAGATGATATCAATTACTCTTCATTGTTCTTTAATTATCAGCATGTGTAGCTAAATTCAAACGCTGAGGTTGTGAACCCTAGATGGGTAGAATGTTGTTGAGATCTTGATATTGAATCCGATTTCGAAGGAATCTTGATTATTTATTTCTTGTTCTTCAATTAATCATTAGTGGTTGCAAACATTAACGAATGCCAATTAACTCTATCTCTTCTTGGAAAAGTGAGATAGAGTTTGGTAGAAATAGATAACAAAAACTCAAGGCTTTAAACCTTGTTTATCAAAATTGCTTAGGAAAGTTGGTTTTAATTTGCCGCTGAATTGGTTGTTCTTAAGCTTGACTCTTTTGTATTCGGGAGAATCGTAGAGAGGATACATTATCCAAATATTGGGAAGTATTGGGTAGTAAATTAAACATCAATTGCATATCAAGAAAGGTATTCAATATTAATATCAAGAACATTCTACTACATTAAGGGGGACACAACCTTGGTCTCTTAAATTCATATTTTTCACATTCACACTATAAAAATTAGTTTTCAGTTTTCGTTTACTTATATATTCAACACTTCTTTATTCTATTTGACGTACTTGATAGAATTACGACTTAGTCAAGTATTACATTAATTAGACAATAGTTTCACACCTATTCCCTGTGGGATTCGACCCCAACCTTGTTGGGTTACTATATTTGACATCGATCGCTTACACTATTATTAAGGTGTAATTTGAGCAAATCAGCGTGGTCTACATGTTCGGGAGAAGGGCTTCGCGATCGTGAAGCTTGAGAACCCTTGTGCACTGCGACCACGGACTGGAATCCGCATTCGCCTAAGAGGAATCTTGACTGTATTATTTTTGTGCTTTGCGAACGCGAGGCATTTCCCACCTTCGCGATTAAGGATAACTTGGCAGAAGAACATAAAATTTAAAACGAGGGTTCATTCTCTAATTTCACATTTGGACTTTGAGAGCTCGGATTAAGGTGAGATTTTGAAGGATTTTCAGAGGAAGTGTTGGGGTAAGAATTCTTAACATGTTTTTGATTAATTTCCACTAATCTATCATTGATTTCATCATGTAATTTGAGATTTGTGGAAAAAGTGGAGAAGTTCTTAGACCATATTTTTGGGTTTTGAAATGCTAAATGAGGTCGGATTTTGATAATTATTGTATGGTTGGACTTGATATCAAATGGGTGTTCGATTTTATAACTTTAGTCGAGTTCGGAGACATGGGCCCAGGGTCAACTTTTTGGAGCGATTTTTTCAATTCTAGCAAAAATCATTATTTCATTATTAAAACTAGCTTCCTATAGTTATATTTATAGAATGAAATTGATTATTCTAGATTCAAGCCGTTCGGATTTGGAAAATCTAGGGAGGCCTTCTAATTGATTGATTTAGCGTGGTTTGAGGTAAGTGACTTGCCTAACCTTGTGGGAGAAATTTTAGGATTTGGTACTATGGTGATAATTGGTGATATGTGAAGGCCATGTATGCAAGGTGACGAGTGCGTACACGGGCTAAATGTTGAAATTCCAGTTTTAGCAACGTAGTTTCCTTTTCGTGCCTTAATTCAGTTACTGTAGCATGTTATAGTCATCATGTTTAGTCTAATTTTTCATGTCTACTTGTCTTATCTCCTATTTGCAACTTGTATCACATGCTTAGTTGAATTACTTGCTTTTTCTTGATTTCCATATTCATTACTTAACTGTGGAACTCTTTACTTGAAATTGCTATCTTTGAAATATCTTGTCGTTGAGTTTGGTGTTGAATTGCAAGGCCGTGGTTGTTTTGAGGCAAGGTGTAAGTTGTAAAATATTTCATTTACTTAGTTGTTGTGTCTTGGCTTTCATGTTATTATTGAGGTGATTTTTTGGTTGTTTGCACGAGGTTTCTGCCGTGCGATTGTTATTGTTGCACGAGGTTTCTGTCCTGCCGTTGTGATTATTGATACGCATGCGGTGGTATAAGGTCTGGGTGGTTAAACGCATGCGGTGAGATAAGGTGGGCTTGATACGCCTGGCTAGTAGGGGAACTACTAGAAGCCATGCGGTGTGATAAGGTGGGCTAAAACGCGGGATGCTATTTTGGGAAAATGATTTTCAAAACCAAATATAAAGGCTTCCGGGGTGATATAAGAAAAGACAGTGATTTATTTTTACGATTTGGGACTTCGAGGCGGTACCACGGGAGTGCCCCTGTTTATCTTCTTTATTTGCTGTACTGTTTGGTTCTTGTTTCCTTAACATGTATAATTTTTGTTTTCCTTTCGTGTTGTATTAGCTTTTCCTTGATTCCGTGTTGTTATTTCCCGTAAATTCTTTGTTGTTCACTTCCCTGTCATTTTCGTTATATCATTATATATTCTGTCTTGTTTCTTATTATCTCTAGTGGGGCCTTGACCTGACCTCGTCACTACTCTATCGACGTTAGGCCTAGCACTTACTGGTTACCGTTGTAGTGTACTCATACTATGCTTCTGCACATGTTTTTGTGCAGATGCAGGTACATCCTATCAGCCTCGATAATAGTGCGTTGTGTTGTTGCTTTGGAGACTTCAAGGTACACCTGCCTGCGTCCACAGGCCTCGGAGTCCCCTTCTACCCTGTTTTCCTTACTTCTTCATGTTTTGATAGACAGTGATGTATAGGATTGTTAAGCATTTTATCTAAATATTGTGACTTATATCTCATCGGGTTTTGAGAAATTATACGTATTGAGCTTATAGTTTATTGATGAAATTGTTGATGTTCTGAAATTTTAAGTTTCTGTTTGATGTTTCTGCATATTATAGGCTTACCTAGTCTTAGAGACTAGGTGCCGTCACGACATCCTACGGAGGGAAATTGGGATCGTGACAAGTTGGTATTAGAGATCTAGGTTCATAGGTGTTATGAATCAAAAGCAAGTTTAGTAGAGTCTCGCAAATCGGTTCGGAGACGTCTGTACTTATCTTCGGAGGCTATGAAACTGTTAGGAAAAGCTTCACGCCTTTGATTCCTTATCGTGCGAAATCTTTGACTTCGGATTCTAAATTTCTATCTTTTTATTCTCTCACAAATGGTGAGGACATGTAAAGTTGGATTAATGACCAGACACCCGCGCCCCTTGCTAGAGCCGTGAGAGGCTGAGACCGGGGCAGAGGCCGAGGATGTCCACATGATGCAGCCAGAGCACCCGCACAATCTGTTACAGAGGAGCCACCGGTAGCTCTAGTTGGAGGGCAGGCACCCGAGACACATATTACTGCACCAGCTCTCCAGGAGACTCTCGCAGCATGTTTGGCATTTTAGCTCAGGCAGGGTTGATCCTACTTGCTCCTGCCACATCTCAGGCCGGGGGAGGATCACAGACTCCCGCCGCCCGTACCCCAGAGCAACAGGTCCAAGTTGACCAGGTCCTAGAGTTCATACTAGTGCAGCCAATAGCCTCAGTTCAGCCTGAGGTTAGGGCAACAGTTTCTGAGGAGGAGTAGCTCTGGCTCGAGAGGTACAAGAAGTACTATCCTCCTACTTTTAGTGGCTTGGCATCAGAGGATGCCTAGGGTTTTATTGAAGAGTGGCACCATATCCTCCATACTATGGGTATTGTGGAGTCTAGTAGGGTTGCTTTCACTACGTTCCAACTTAGGGGAGTGACTTATCAGTGCTGGCGAGCATATGAGTGGGTAGTCGGGCTGAGGCAGCTTCACTCACTTGGACTCAGCTCTCAGATATGTTCTTGAGGGAGTATGTTACGCAGAGTCTCAGAGATGTACGACGCGCAGAGTTTGAGTAGTTGCGCTAGGGTTCTATGATCCGGATATGCGATCTGATTTAGTGATTTTGCTAGGTATGCACCAGCCTTGGTCGCTACTATTAGACAGTGAATCCATCGATTTATCTAGGGGCTCAACACCAATATCTAATTTATCATGGCCCGAGAGTTGGAGATGGACATCACATACCAGCAGGTAGTGGGGATTGCTAGGAGATTGGAGGGTATGTTAACTCGGGAAGGAGAGGAGAGGGAGGCCAAGAGGTCTTGAGACTCAGAGACATACAGTGGTACTTGTGCCCCAGCTGCAGCTCGTCATGGTAGGGGCTATGTGAGTTGCCCTATTTATTCTGCATTTCCAGCTTCTACAGTATTTCGACCACTCCTAGGCCTTAGGCTCCTTATTATGCACCGCCATTATCTAGTTCACCTCTTGCACGGGGTGCTTTCAGCAGTTAGTCTAGCCGATCAGGCCCGAGCCATCCACATAAGCCACGCCCTCCGAGAGCTTGTTTTGAGTGTGGTGACACTCGTCATATGGTGAGGGATTGCCTTAGACTCAGGAGGGGTGCACCTCCACAGACAACTCAGGCTCCGCGTGCTCCACTGGGTCCTCAAGTTATAACTACCACACCAGCTACCAGTCCACCTGCACAACCAACTAGAGGTGGAGGTCGAGCAGGTTGAGGTCGTCCTACAAGGGGGAGGCTAGGCTAGATATTATGCTTTTCTTTCTAGGACGGAGGCAGTTGCATTCGACTCTATCATCACAGGTATTGTTCCGGTATGTCATAGAGATGCATCAGTCTTATTTGATCCAGGCTCCATTTATTCCTTTGTGTCTTCTTATTTTGCTCTATATTTGGGTGTATCCCGTGATTCTTTGAGTTCTCCTGCCTATGTGTCTACACCTGTGGGAGATTCTATTGTTGTTGACCGTGTGTATCAGTCGTGTTTAGTAGGTCTCGGTGGTCTTGAGACCAGATCCAATTTATTGTTGCTCAGTATGGTAGACTTTGATATTATTTTGGGCAGGGATTGGTTGACCCTATAATGCTATCCTTGAGTGTCACGCCAAGATGGTGATGTTGGCTATGCCGGGTCTACTGCGGTTAGAGTGGAGAGGTACTTTAGATTATGTTCGTAGCAGGGTTATTTTATTTTTAAAGGCTTAGCAGATGGTTGAGAATGGGTATGACGCGTATCTGGCATATGTGAGAGATTTCAGTATTGATACTCCTAGCATCGAGTCAGTTCCAGTAGTGAAGGATTATCCAGATGTATTTTCGGTGGATCTTTCGGGCATACTGCCCGACAGAGATGTCAACTTTGGTATTGATTTGTTATCAGGCACCCAAACCATTTATATTCCACCCCATCGTATGGCCTCATCAGAGTTGAAAGAGTTAAATGGACAATTGCAAGAGTTTCTTGATAAACGCTTCATTCGACCTAGTGTGTCGCCTTGGGGTGCTCCAGTCTTATTTGTATAGAAGAAGGATGGTTCTATACGAATATGTATTGATTATCACCAGTTGAACAAGGTTACAGTGAAGAACATGTATCCATTGCCACGTATTGATAACTTATTTGATCAACTTGAGTATGCCACAGTGTTCTACTTGCGTTCATGTTATCATTAGTTGAAGATTCGAGAGCTAGATATCCCGAAGACTGCCTTTAGAACTCGATATGGACATTACGAGTTTCTTGTGATGTCTTTTGGGCTGACCAACGCTCCAGCAGCATTCATGTACATGATGAACAGTATATTTCAGCCCTACCTTGACTCGTTCATCATTGTGTTTATTGACGACATTTTGGTGTACTCCTGGAGTTGGGAGGATCATTAGCAGTACCCGGGGACTGTGCCTCAGACCTTGAGAGAAGAGAAGTTATATGCAAAATTTTTGAAGTATGAATTTTGGCTGGATTCAGTGGAATTTTTGGGTCATGTAGTATCGAGTGAGGGGATCAAGGTGGATCTGAAGAAGGTTGAAGCAGTATAGAGTTGGCCCAGACCGTCTTCAGCTATGAAGATTAAGAGTTTTCTTGGTATGGCGGAGTATTACCTTCAATTTGTAGAGGGCTTCTCGTCTATTGCAGCACCTATTGCAGCACATATGTATTGTGATACGTCATGCATTTGTCTTGGTGCGGTGTTGATGCAAGACGGTCAGGGGATTGCCTACGCGTCTAGAAAACTGAAGGTGCATGATAAAACTATGCTGTCCACGACCTTGAGTTAGCAGCCATTGTTCATGCCTTGAAGATTTGGTGGCACTATTTGTACGGCATCCCTTGTGAGTTCTAGACCAATCACCGGAGTCTCCAACATTTGTTCAAATAGAAGGATCCTAACTTGCGGCAGCGGAGGTGGTTAGAGTTGCTTAAGGACTATGATGTCACCATTCTATATCATCCCGGGAAAGCCAACATGGTGGCCGATGCCTTGAGTCGCAAGGTGGAGAGTTTGGGTTGCTTAGCTTATCTAGCTGTAGTAGAGAGGCCATTAGCCTTGGATGTTCAAGGCTTGGCCAACCACTTTGTTAGATCTGATGTTTATGAGCCGAGCAGAGTTTTGGCTTGTGTGGTTTCTCGGTCTTCTCTTTATGATCATATCAGAGAACACCAGTATGACGACCGACCCCCATCAGTTTGTCCTCAAGGACACGGTTTAGTACGGCGATGCCAAGGAGGTCACTGTTGGAGATGACAGTGCATTACGGATGCAGCGCAAGCTATGTGTGCCCAATGTAGATGGCTTGCGTGAGTTGATTCTCCAGAAGCCTCACAGTTTGCGGTACTACATTCATCCAGGTGTCACGAAGATGTATCAGGACTGAGGCAGCATTATTAGTGGAGGAGAATGAAGAAGGACATACTAGAGTATGTAGCTAGGTGCCTAAATTGTCAGCATGTGAAGTATGAGCATCAGTGGCCTGGTGGATTGCTTCAGAAGCTAGAGATCCCAGAGTGGAAATGGGAGCGGATCACTATGGATTTTGCTGTTGGACTCCCACGGACTTAGAAGAAGTTCGATGCAGTTTGGGTGATTGTGGATAGAGTGACCAAGTCAGCTCATTTCATTCCATTGGTGATACTTACTCTTCAGAGCAGCTGGCTCAGGTTTACATTTGCAAGATAATCAGTCTTCATGGCGTGCCAGTATATATAATCTCTAATCAGGGTACGCAGTTTACATCGCGGTTCTGGAGATTCGTACAACATGAGTTAGGTAGTCGAGTGGAGTTGAGTACAATATTTCACCCTAAGACGAACGGACAGTCCGAGTGCACTATTCAGATATTAGAGGATATGCTTCGTGCGTGTGTGAAGGAGTTTGGGGGTTCTTGGGATCAATTCCTGCTGCTTGCAGATTTTGCCTACAATAAAAATTATCAGTCGAACATTCAGATGGCCTCGTATGAGGCTTTGTATGGTAGGCGATGTTGCTCTCCGGTGGGTTGGTTTGAGGGGGGTGAGGCTAGGCTATTGGGTATAGACTTGGTTCAGGATGCTTTGGAAAAGGTTAAATTGATTCAGGATCGACTTCATACAGCCCAATCTAGACATAAGAGTTATACTGATCGGAAGGTTCGCGACACTGCATTCATGGTTGGGGAGCGGGTCTGCTCCGGGTTTTACCCATGAAGGGTGTTATGAGGTTCGGAAAGAAGGGCAAGTTGAGCCCTAGGTATATCGGGCCTTTTGAGATTCTTGAGAGGGTTGGAGAGGTGGCCTACAGACTTGCACTACCACCTAGTCCACCTGAAGTTCATCCAATGTTCCATGTTTCTATGCTCCGGAAGTATTACGGCGATCTTTCCAATGTATTAGACTTTAGCTCAGTCCAGTTGGACAAGGATATATCATATGTTGAGGAGCCGGTGGCCATTTTAGACTGGCAGGTCCGAAAGTTGAGGTCGCAGAACATTGCTTCAGTTAAGGTCCAGTGGAGGGGTCAGCCAGTCGAGGAGGCGACTTGGGAGACCAAGCATGATATGCGTAGCTGTTATCCTCATCTTTTCACCACTTCAGGTATGTCTCTATACTCGTTCGAGGACGAACATTTGTTTTAAGAGGGGGAGGATGTAATAACCCGGATGGTCATTTTGAGAATATTAGCCTCGAACCCCTATTTATTGCTCCCTCTATTTCATTTTGTGGTTATGTGACTTTCCTTGGCGCTTGGTGTAGAGTTCGGGAGAGTTTCGAGTGAAATGGGACACATAGTCCGTAAATTGGAAGTTCAAGTCGTAGGAGTTTACCGTAGTTTTGACTTCTGTGAAGACGACTCCAGCATGGATTTTAGCGGTTCCAATAACTCCTTACGATGATTTGAGTCTTAGGAGTGTGTCCGGATGTTGATTTGGAGGTTTGTAGGTCATTTCGGCGTTAATTGGTGAAAGTTGGAAGAATTTTTGGAAGTTTGACCGGGAGTGGACTTTTTGATACCGGGGTCGGATTTCGATTCTGGAAGCTGGAATAGGTCCGTGATGTCAATTAGGACTTGTGTGCAAAATTTGGGGTTAATCGGAGTTGTTTTGCTCTGAATCGGCGTTGGTTTCGAAATTCGAAAGTTCATAAGTTCTTAGGCTTAAATTGGGGTGCGATTCATTTTTTGATGTTGTTTGATGTGATTTTAGGCCTCGACTAAGTTCGTAACGTGTTTTAGGACTTTTTCGTATTTTGGGTTGAGGTCCTGGGTGCCTCGGGTGTGATTCGGACCATATTCGACGCATTTCGAAACTTTGAAGAATTTCTGAAGTTACTGGTTTTTCTCAGTTCTTGTGTCCTTCTACGCGTTCGTGATGGTTCTTCCGCATTCGCGTAGAGTCTTCAGAGTTTTGCTGGAAGATTACCCTTCACATTTGCAAAGGAGGCCACACGTTCGCGAAGGGGCAGGACTTGGTGCTCATCAATCACAGACGGGGGTACACGTTCATGATGAGGAAGGCAGCCTGGGGTGAGACTCACGCGTGGTCAACGCGTTCGCGAAGCTTGAGAACCCTTGTGTACTACGATCGTGGACTAGAATCCGCATTCGCGTAAGAGGAGTCTGGACTGTACCATTTTGTGCTTCACGAACGCGAGGCATTTCCCGCGTTCGCGATTAAGGATAAGTGGTCAACAGAATTGAAAATTTAAAATGAGGGTTCATTCTCTTATTTCACATTTGGACTTTGACAGCTTGGATTAAGGCGAGATTTTGATGGATTTTTAGAGGAAGTGTTGGGGTATGGACTCTTAACTCGTGTTTGATTAAATTCCACCAGTCTATCATTGAATTCATCACGTAATTAGAGATTTAGGGTGGAAAAATTGGGAAAAAAGTGTAGAAGTTCTTAGACCAAGTTTTTGGGTTTTGAAAGGCTAAATGAGGTTGGATTTGGATAATTCTTGTATGGTTGAACTCGATATCAAATCGGTGTTCAGATTTTCTAATTTTGATCGGGTTTCGAGACGTGGGCCCGGGTATACTTTTTGGAGTATCTTTTCAATTCTTGCAAAAATCATTATTTCATTATTTAGACTAGCTTCCTATAATTATATTTATAGTGTGAAATTGTGTTGGCTAGATTCAAGTCGTTCGGAGTTGGAAAATCGAGGGAAAGGCCTTCTAATTGATTGATTGAGCGTGGTTTGAGGTAAGTGACTTGCCTAAACTTGTGTGGGGGAAATTCACCTTAGGATTTGGTACTGTTGTGAAAATTTGTGATATGTGAAGGCCATGTATGCAAGGTGACGAGTGCGTACACGGGCTAAATGTTGAAATTCCGATTTTAGCTACGTAGTTTCCTTTTCATGCCTTAATTCAGTTACTGTAGCATATTATAGTGATCATGTTAAGTCTAATTTCTCATGTCTAATTGTCTTATCTTCTATTTGTAACCTGTATCACATATTTAGTTGAATTACTTGCTTTTTCTTAATTTCCATATTCATTACTTAACTGTGGAACTCTTTACTTGAAATTGCTATCCTTGGTATCTTGTTGTTGAGTTTGGTGTTGAATTGCAAGGCCGTGGTTCTTTTGAGGCAAGGTCTAAGTTGTGAAATATCATTTACTTAGTTGTTGTGTCTTGGATTTTGTGTTATTGTTGAGGTGATTGTTTGGTTGTTCGCACGAGGTTTCTGCCGTGTGATTGTTATTGTTGAGCGAGGTTTCTGCCATGCGGTTGTATTATTGATACACATGCGGTGGTATAAGGTCTAGGTGTTTAAACGTATGCGGTGAGATAAGGTGTTCTTGATATGCGTGGCTAGTAGGGGAATTACTAGAAGCCATGCGGTGTGATAAGGTGGGCTAAAACGCCGGATGCTATTTCGGAAAAATAATTTTCAAAATCAAATATAAAGGCTCCCGTGGTGATATAAGAAAAGACTATGATTTGTTTTTATGATTTGGGACTACGAGGTGGTACCTCGAGAGTGCCCCTGTTGATCTTCTTTATCTGTTATATTGTTTGGTTCGTTTCCTTAACATGTAAAATTCTTGTTTTCCTTTCGTGTTGTATTAGGTTTTCCTTTATTCGTTGTTGTTATTTCCCGTAAATTCTTTGTTGTTCACTTCCCTGTCATTTTCATTATATCATTATATCTTCTGTCTTGTTTCTTATTATCTCCAGTAGAGCCTTGACTCACTACTCTACCGAGGTTAGGCTTGGCACTTACTGGGTACCGTTGTGGTTTATTGATACTACGCTTCTGCACATGTTTTTGTGCAGATCTAGGTACATCCTATTAGCCTTGATTTTAGTGTGCTGCGTTGCTGCCTCTGAGACTTCAAGGTACATCTTCCCGCATCCGCAGGCCTCAGAGTCCCCTTCTACCCTATTTTCCTTACTTCTTCATGTTTTGATAGACAGTGATGTATATGATTGTTCAACATTATATCTAAAGCTTGTGATTTATATCTCACCGGGTTTTGGGAAATTGTACATATTGAGCTTATAGTCTATTTGTGAAATTGTTGAAGTTTGGAAATATTAAGTTTTTATTTGATGTTTCCGCATACTGTAGGCTTACCTAGTCTTAAAGACTAGGTGCCGTCAAGACATCCTATGGAGGGGATTTGGGGTCGTGACACTCCCAAAGCTTGAAAGTGACCAAAGATAGGTTTAAAACTCTAGGACTATCTATTCATAGTTATTACAAATTTAATAAAAATCTGACAAAAATGACCTTATAGGTGCAAAGTGCGGTCTGCACAATATTGTGCGGGCCATATTTTTAGTTTCTTGTTTGAGCACTTTTGGTTGGCATTTCTCAGCTTCAGTTCTTTTGAAAAGTGCAGAGAATCATAATAAAGTGCGGTCCGCACTTTATCCAATTTGGCCTCCATACATAGAATAATATTTGATCATGAACTAAAGGTTCTACTGCCATGTCACGACCCCAAAATCCCACCTAAGGAATCATGATAGCACCTAATACCTGGGATTATGTAAGCCTAACACATCTTGAGAGTTAACAGAATTTAAGCAACTTAACTGCAAAACATTAGTTAATAACTGAAATAACATAGCTGAACCAACCTCAGTCGTACAATCCCAAAACTGGTAGTACAAGTCATTAGCTATTCAAAAAGTAACAAGGAATACCAATACATCACCCTCCCAGAATAATAGTAGACAGTGAAAATGAAAGACAACAGAAGGTGACTTCGGGGCCTGCGAACGCCAAGCAAGTATACCTTGAAGTTTTCAGCCGCACAGACATAAATCTCCAAACCAACATGATCAGAAGTACCTGGATCTGCACAAAAATGTGCACAAGTATAGCGTGAGTACACCACAATGGTACCTAGTAAGTATCAAAACTAACCTCAGTGGAGCAATGATGAGGTAAGCCGAGACACTCACTAGACATAAAATATGTGCATGATATTAACATAAATCTAGCAATGAAAAGAACGTCAATGTAAGGTTAACAAGGCAAAAATTATTAATGTAAGACCAACAAAGGGATAATAGAACCAGAATTGGCAACAAGAAGTAAACGGGTAATAAAGCAGCAACATAATCAGAACACATATGAAATATGAATGAACTCAAATTAGGATAACATATGAAAATTCAAGTAATCAAATCATTCCCAATACATGAATTACAACAAGAGTTTCCCTGAGGCACCACTCCTCGTAACCATAAATCATAAGCCACAATTCCAAATCTTACACACATGACATCTTGTGCCCATATTATCAATCACTCTCGCACGACAAAGTCCACGTGCTACCATATATATTGTATCCATTTCAATTTCCAAATAAAATGTTCGAGAGATTTATTTAAATACAATAAGGCATAATAACAAATCTTAAATAAGGTAAGGCGTCAATTGAGATAATGAGTTTATTTTAGAAATCAAATAAAGCAAAATAAAGTACCATTTATACAAAAAAAAAAAGAGTATGAAAAGACTTTATTTAGAAATTAATAAGGTAAAGGAAAGTAATATTTTTAAACTAAATAAAACATCAGATAAATTAACGAGTTTAATATAGAATTTGTTAAAAGCAAAACGTGGTAACAATTTTAAGTAGAGTAAAACATCAAATGGGTAATGAGTTTAATTTGAGCACCCAATTAAAGTAAAATGTGATAATCTTTTTTAAAAATAGTACAACACTGGGAGAAATAACGATTTATATATTAAGAGTCGCATAAAATAAAGCATGGAAATAATTTCTTTATTTAAAACCTCATCCACCGTACAGTAACAACAGTCAACACAATAAAATAAGTCTTCTCCATCGCGGCGCACAACCTAATCAACAAATATATATATATATATATATATATATATATATATATATATATCAATTCTTTTGTGGCACGCAACCCGATCCATAAATATATATAAAGAAAATACTGTTGTAGCATGCAATCTGATCCCACCTATTTCATATCATCCGTCCCTATCTCTCCATATCATATCTTTTTTTTAGCGGCATGCAACCCTATCCCAACAATATTATATTATTAACAAAAATAGCTCAACACCGATATCTACGAAATATCAATACAAAAGAAGATGAAACATATTGAACATTAAAGAATTACCAATACAATGAGAATATCCTACGTCTCAAAATCTTAAACAATATGAATTAAACAAACAAACTACAACCAACTACTGCGTGTCATAAAATTAAATGCATTAAAGGAACTAAATAAAGAAAGTGAAAAAGTGGATAAAATAGTTATATGATAGCTCACAAAATCAAATAGTAAGTGATGGCAGTTCATAAATAAAGACACGGTTATAAAGAATCAATTAACAAGTAAGGCATGTAACGGATAAAAGGCATGAATTCAACGAGTAATTACAATTAACGATTAAGGAATATAAGAGTATACTTGATAGTAAAAGGTAGAACATGTACTAACAACTTTAATTTAATGCATGAAAGAAACCTAAGAGTCCAAACCAGTCAAATACCATATATAACCCCGTGTACACACTCGTCACCTCGTATACACGTCTTTCACGTAATTCAAATAGTACAATCAACCCAAATCCTAAGGGTAGTTTCCCCCACACAAAGTTAGGCAAGATACATACCTTAATTAGGCTAGTTCATCACTTAAAATAGCTTTTCCTTTAAAATGCACCTCCGCTCGGCTCAAATATAGCCAAACACGACTTAATAATATCAAACAATGCAAGGGAAACTATTTCCAATTAATAAAGCTATGATCTTTATAAAATTCCCAAAAGTAAACAAAGTCAACCCCAGACCTGCCCGGTCAAAACCCGAGTCGAAGGGTAGGTATCGACTACCCATAGCCCTACGAGTTCATAGATGTGTTTTATTTACAAATCCGAGTCCAATTCGACTCTCAAATCTCAAAATTTTATTTTTAAACATAAAAAAATCCCTAATTTTTCCTTGAAATATCATGATTTTGATGTTCAATCTCATAAATAATCATGTAATATAACTAAAAATTGCTCAAAACCACTTGCCTAGTAGTTTGGTATGAAATTCTCTCCACAATATCGCCTACTACCGAGTCTAGGGTTGATAATATGATAAAATGAAGCTAAGTCCCGAAATACTCTACTACAAACAAGTTGCACGTGTCGCATTTGTGACCTGGGGATCAAATATGCTTGCGAACCGTCGTAAAAGCGGAGAATCCTTCGCAAAAGCGAACCCTGAACAGTTCTCAACCCATCGCAAAAGAGACAAAAAATGTCGCAAATGCGAACACTGGCCTTTTTGCAAAAACGACCAGTTGAGTAACGATCCGGCTGGTCATTTTGAGTGTATCAGCCCCAACCCCTTTATTTATTGCCTTCTCTATGTTATACTGTGGTTGCATGACTTGCCGGGAGGTTTGGTTTTTGGTTTCGGAGTGAAATGGGACATATAGTCCCTAAATTGGAAGTTTAAGTCGTAGGAGTTGACCGAAATTTGACTTGTGTGAGACGACTCCGGAATAGAGTTTTGGGGGTTTTGTATGGTGATTTGAGTCTTAGGAGCATGTCTTGATATTGATTTGGAGGTCCGTAGGTTATTTCGGCATTAATTGGCGAAAGTTGGAAAGTCAAAATTTTTTTGGAAAGTTTAATAGGGAGTGGACTTTTTGATATCGGGGTTGGATTTTGATTCCGGAAGTTGGAGTAGGTCCGTAATGTCAAATAGGGCTTGTGTATAAAATTTGCGGTTAACATTGGTTTCGAAATATGGAAGTTCATAAGTTCTTAGGCATGAATCGATGCGCGGTTCGTAATTCTAGTGATGTTTGATGCGAGCGTGCTTGTACGATGTTTTAGGACTTGTTGGTATGTTTGGTCGAGGTCCCAGGGGCCTTGGGTGAAGTTCGAACCATGTTCGGTGCATTCGGGTCTTTGAGAAAATGGTTGAAGTGCTGGTTTCTCAGTTCTGGTTTTCTTCAACGCGTTCGCGACGGTGTTCCCGCGTTCGTATAGAGTAGTCTGAGATTTGCTGGAAGATTACCCTTCGCATTCGCGACGGAGGCCATACGTTAGTGAAGGGGCGAAACCTTATCCACTGCGATCACGGACTGGAATAAGCGTTCGCGAAGAGGAAAGGCAGCCTGGGTGGACTCTTGTGTTTGGTCTATGCATTACCATAAATGGGCTTCGGCGATCGCGAAGCTTGTGAATCGTTTGCATTGCGTTTGCGAGTGGATCCTTGATATTTAGCTTAAGTGTATATATATTTATATGTATCGCCTTATGTTTTACTCGTGTTTCATAGATTTCGGGTGTAAAATGTATTGCTTTGTATTAATTTGTGGTGTTTTTATGTGTAGGAATCATCCCGAAGTAATTGGGGACTAAAAGTGCGAGATTAGAGCCAAAATGGAGGAAAATAGGAAATGTTGAATTCCAGCACCACAAGTAGCGCCCCACGCCTCCTGTGGCACCGTGGATAGAATGTTTAATTTGCCAGCGCCAGGGCTAACGCCCAATGCTGCCCTAGACGCTGGTGACGGAAATTTCTCCACCTTTGACCGGGACAAGGTTATTTTGGCGCTAGACCTACCCAACACGTATAAAAGCAAAACTAAGCCTATTTTGAGGGGGGAGAAGCCACTTTGAAGGGAAAATACACACGAGGAGAATCCGGGAGCGAGAATATCTCAGTTTTCTTCATCATTTTTTTAGTATTTTCAATTATTTAAGACTTGTGAAATTGTTTGATACTATCATGGGTGGCTAAAACCCATAGTTCCGGGGTTGTGATTTAGCCATCAATATTGTTGTTTTACGTTGACATAACCTTAATTATAATTCACCAATATATGGTTGTTTCTTCAATTATGTGATTAATTGTTTAATTGTCTAGCCAAAAGTTAGGTTCTATTTACTATATATGCTATTCTTGAGAAAGCCATGTTTATATTAGAGAAGAATTGAAGAGAGTACGATCTTAACTCTTTTTTTTTTGGGG
>MCJB01030781.1:41087-62574 GCA_002018475.1 Nicotiana obtusifolia
AGGGGGGAGGTGGCGGATTTGTGGTTAGGATAGGAATATACCTATTCACCGTGCTTAATTAAATATCGTATTCTTAATGCGTTCTTAATAGATTGATTTCATGGGAAATTAGGCGTTGATCTACTTTGAATAGGCGAGTAGTGCTTCGGGAGAAGGCTACGAGAGCAAGTGTTCGATTAATTAGCAACCATGAGTGAATTGTAGGAAAAGGGAGAGTTAACTAGAACATAATTGGATTGGTGAATCAATCACAACCCTGGAATATTTGTCTCTACTGAATACACAACAACCATTTTGCTGCTTGATAAATTAGTTACTAGTTCGAATTATTGTTTAGTATAATCACACTTTTGAACTCGAATTGGCTCGACTAAGTAACAATCTTGGTGAATTTAGTGAGTAGTTAATACAAGTCTCTATGGGTTCGATATTCGACTTATCATTTTATTACTTGTACAACCACGTATACTTGCGTGTGCGTTTGGGAGGAACAAGTTTTTGGCACCGTTGCCGAGGATTTGAATATTGACTAATTTCTAGTTTTAGCTATGATTGTTTATTATTCAAATATAATGTTACTTAATTACTCTGCTCTCAGGAACCTTGATTGAATGCGAAGGTTCAGAAGCCAGGATAAACTTCAAGACTTTGACCACAAACCTGAGAGAACATTTCACAAGAGGTTGAGGGAAGCAAGGGACACGAATAATCTTCAGGCACTTGTTCAATTTCCTGTGAACATGGCAGAGGAGCAAAACATGGCTGTTTAGGAAGTGGCGATGCCCAGCATTGCTAATGTTACCTCCATCATTGTGAATCCCAAAATCATTGTGCATTTTGAGCTGAAATAGAGCATGATCCAGTTACTTCGTGGGAATGGGCAGTTTATGGGTCTTCCACACGAGGATTCACAACAGCATATCCCGAACCTCTTGGAGATTAGTGGTACTTAAGTCACAAACGGAGTCACTCCAGACTATGTGAGGCTCACACTCTTCCCATTCTCTCTGTTGGGCGAAGCAAAACGATGGCTGAAAGTAGAACCAGCTATTCTATTACATCATGGAATGACTCGGCAAGGAAATTTTTGGCAAGATTCTCCCTTCAGGCAAAACTGCAAAGATCAGAAGTGAGATAGTCGCCTTCAAACAGAAAGCGAGGGAATCTTTATACTCAGCTTGGGAGAGATTCAAGGGGCTGCTCAAAGACTGTCCTCACTATAATCAGACAAATGAAGTACTAGCTCACACTTTCATAGAAGGGCTACATCTAGAGACAAAGATTGTGGTAGATGCTGCAGCTGGAGGTCAAGTGTTAGAGAAAAGATTTGATGAGATATATGCGTTATTGAATAGATTCTCCAAAAGCAATCCTCATTAGCACGGAGAGATGGGCAGACACACAGTGCAAAAATTTGCAGGGTTATCGAGTTAGATGTCGTTTCTGCATTATCAATGCAAATTTCCACATTGACCAACCAAGTCAATCAAATGACCTTAGTTATTAACAAGCAACAAGCCCAACCAGTGCAACAGGTTCAATTATTTTGTGAAGTTTGTGGAGAGGGTCATACGAGCGACTTATGCCCAGTTAATCCAGAGTCTGTTTGTTTTGTGCGTAATGCAAATAGGGGCCAGACAAACCAGTATGGGAACACTTACAAGTACCTCAACAACAATATAGACCACCTCACGTTGAACTACATGCAAACTCGACGAATCACCTTGAGGAGATGATGAAGAAATTTATGGCTAACCAACAGGCCCAAGCAGCAGAGATGATGAAGAAATTAATGGCTGACCAGCAGGCGCAAGCAGCAGCGATGAGAAATTTGGAGCCACAAATGGGACAACTTGCCAGTGCCCAAAATACTCGACCAACTAGGGCACTTCCTAGTGATACCGAGCCTAATCCTAAAGCTCAAGTCAATGCAGTTATCTTAGTGTTAGAAGAAGTTCCAAAGAAAAAGAAGGATACAGCTAGTCCTGAAGGAGAATTAGTTCCCAAGCTAGTTGAGGAAAATGAGAAAGAGAACAAAGGATCAAAGCCACTAAATGTGACAAGGCCACCACCTCCGTTTCCACAAAGACTGTAGAAGAAAAAAAAGATGATGCTAACTACAAGAAATTCTTAGATATTTTGAGCAAAGTGCGTGTGAATTACTTTTGGTGGAATTTTGCAGGAACTGCCTATGTATGCAATGTATCTCATAGATATTGTGGCAAACAAGCGAAGACATACATAGTTTGAAATAGTAGCACTTACTGAAGAGTGCAGTGCTAGAGTTCAGAGTAAACTTCCTCCTAAGTTAAAGGATCCTGGGAGTTTCACAATTCCTTTATCTTGTGGAAAACAAGAAGTTGGTAGAGCTTTGTGTTATTTAGGGGCTAGTATAAATTTGATGCCATCTTCTTTGTTCAAGCAACTCGGATTGGGGGTGCTTAGACCTACTACAATTACTTTACAGTTAGCAGATAGGTCACTAGTTATGCTAGAAGGAATTATTGAGGATGTGTTAGTTCGAGTGGAAAAGTTTATTCTTCCTGCTAATTTTATTGTTCTTGATTACATGCAGATACGGAAGTGCCCATTATTTTGGGCTGACTATTCTTAGCTACTGGTGGAGCGATTATTGATGTGAGGGAAGGGAAGTTGAAGTTGAGAGTTGACGATGAGGAAGTCACTTTTAGTGTGTAGAAGGAACTTAAGCTCCCTAAGCATTTTGAGGATTGTGCATCACTACTGTGGTCAAATTGAAGGGGATAGAGAAGTGTTCTTATGTGAATTATAGTGATCTAGATGGGACAACTGAGTTAGAGGAGGTGGTGTTGCAAGCTGAGTGTGTAAAGATGACTGAGAAAAGAGCCAGAGATGAAAGAGGAGATCTTCTGAGAGCGTGCAAAAAGGCTAGACTTCATGGGAGAAAGAATAAGAGAAAGCGCCCTGCTAGCCTGAGCATAGTAGCAAAGTCGTTCCACGACTATAAATAAGGCGCTTGTTGGGAGGCAACCCAGCCTGTATTTTATTTATTTTTTGTAGTGTCAAGTTTTGTGATGTTTTTATTATGCAGAGTAGGGGAAGTCTGAGTACCCGAAGTTGAAGCTGAGGAGCATGTTTGAGCTTAAGTATGGGGTCGCCCTGACCCTTAATATTGAGGATCGTGTCCAAGCTAGGCCCGAGAGGGTCTCAGGGAGTATTTCTAACCCTTGTTTTAATATTTTTCTCTGTGATCATGCATCGAGGACTATGCATAAAATAAGTGTAGGGTGGGGAGACTACTTTCTGAAGTGTAATTTATAAAATTGTTTTTTATTAGTTTTTCTTTTAGAACTCGTAGTAGACATAGTTTACGTTGTCAAAAAAAAATAAAAAAGAATCAAAAAAATCTCGTATTACCGACGATGGATCTTTTGGACAATTTTCTTGAGGGATTAAAGTCCGATAAAAAAAAAACACCAAAAAATTTTTTTTTTTGGATAGTTAGGTAGTTCCCTTAATTTTTCTTTGGGCGCCGATTTTTTTTCAGGGTGTAGCTCGAACCGGGTACTTTATTATTTCTTTTGGAATAGGTTAGGAAGAAACAGAGTTGCTTTGAGGTACCTATTGACGTGTTTGGTGCTGGCATATTAGGCTATGACATGCGATCTATCTTCCCATGCATTTGGTTTGAATTGTGATGCCTGAGTAAAATAAATAGCCTATTTTGTGACGTCTGTTCTCAACTGTTTGACTTGTATGCTGCATAGTGCAATAGTGCTTAAAGTTTCTCAACTATATGTGCTTTCTTGACTTAAGAGTTGAACAGAACCGTGTTGGTTGAGTCATGTGCAATGTGTGTGAAGTATTGTGATCTTCTGTGCTATCCTGTGGAGTCTAGAACTTGCACCGTATGTTAATCGAAGCGGAATTGTTAAGTTGTGCTAATCTAGGAGATGACGTAGGCGTTTCTTGGTTGATCGTAGATATGCTTGTCACTTGAAGATAAAATTTTCTGTTGTTAGCCCCTTTGAGCCTATAGAGCTTTTCTTTGGCACCTATATTATAAGCCGTACCCCTATTTTGTTCTTAATTTGAGATTGTTGAACCTTTACCTCCTAAGGCACTTAGTCACTAAAAGAAAAAAGGTGAGAGATTAGGGAGTAGCTTTCAAGTGGAACCATGGAAGGGCCCTTTGGTGCACTAAAGAAGAAAAAAAAGGTCACTATCCGATGAACCTTAATGTATGGAGTGTGTGTAGAAAAAAAAAAGAAAAAGAAAAAAATTCCATGAAAGAAAAAAAATAATTCAAATAATGAAGAAAAACACACATCTCCTAATCCTACTAATTTGTGCTAGTGAAAATATAGAGGTGCTTAATTGAAAGAGGCTATGTTATATATGGTGTATGACGAGTGAATTGGTTGAGAAGAAGATGTGCTCGATTTTTGAGTGTAGTGTATCAAAGTGCTTAGGAGGGTTAGCCACTATTCTCAAATGTATCCTACCCATCCCTTAGCCTACATTACAACCTTAAAGTCCTAATTGATCCTAGATTTGTCTAGCTTAGATTAGTAGAGATGTAGGCAAGCTTATGGTACGACCACGAGATGCACATGGATTCTTTGTGAGAGTGAGCGAATTTTGTTCAATTGTGTGATGTCCTTAATTTATATTCAAAAGAATACTTGAATGTGTGGACTACTCTATATTCACTCTTTTGTTTGTTGGTGAGGGCACACGATCTCATGAAAGATTGGTAATGTTGTAAATGTCTCTTGTTGGGTAAGTGCGCGAGTTGAAAGCGCTTAGTGGTAACGAGTCGGCTTTTTAGGTAGGGTGGTTACGGACAAGTTGTTTGAATTGATTTAATTGAATGGATATAGTTGGACATGTTTAAAACGGGAAAAATGTGAATTTTATATGTTCATGCTTGATTGCCGGTATCGATCATAATCAAGGGTAGAGTGTATGATTAAAAAAAAGAATTGAAGTACTCCTCTCTAGTTGTGATTTGCATATAGTTGGGATATAGTTGATAGTCCCATTGCTCGAGGACGAGCAAGAGTCTAAGTGTGGGTGTTGATATTTAGATTAAAGTATATATATTTATATATATCGCCTTATGATTTACTCGTGTTACGTGGATTTCGAATGTAAAATGTATTCATTTATATTAATTCATGGTATTTTTATGTGTAAGAATCATCCGGAAGTAATTGGGGGTGAGAGGTGCGAGATCAGAGCCAAAACAGAGAAAAAATGGGAAATGTCGAATTCCAGCGCCACAGGCAGCGCCCCACGCCACTTGGGCGCCGTGGATAGAATGTTCAATTTGCCAGTGCCAGCGCCAGCGCCCCACGCTGCCGGGGTGGTGACAGGAATTTGTCCAACTTTGCTCGGGACAAGGTTATTTCGCCCTAGACCTACCCAACGCGTATAAAAGCAAGACTAAACCTATTTTGAGGCGAGAGGTACCACTTTGAAGGGAAAATACACACGCGGAGCATCTGGGAGCGAGGATATCTCAGTTTTCTTCATCTTTTTTTTTTTGGTAGTTTCAATTATTCAACACTTATGAAATTGTTTGATACTATCATGAGTGGCTAAAACCCATAGTTTTGGAGTTGTGATGTAGCTATGAGTATTATTGTTTAACGTTGACTTACCTTAATTATAATTCACCAATATATGATTTGTTTCTTCAATTCTGTGATTAATTGCTTAATTGTCAGGCCAGCTGTTAGGTTCTATTTACTATTTATACTATGCTTGGGAAAGCAATGTTTAGATTAGAGAAGAATTGAAGAGAGCACGATCATAACTCTGGGGGGGAGGGGTGACGAATTTGTGGTTAGGATAGGAATATACCTAGTCACCATGCTTAATTAAATATTGTAATCTTAATACGTTCTTAATAGATTGATTTCATCAGAATATAGGCGTTGATCTACTTTGAATAGGCGAGTAGTTATTCGGGAGACGGCTACTAGTGTTCGATAAATTAGCAACCATGAGTAAATTGTATGAAAAGGGAGATTTAACTAGAACACATAGGATAGGTGAATCGATCACAACCCTAGAATATTTGTATCTACTGAATACACAACAACCATTTTGCTGCTTGATAATTTAGTTACTAGTTAGAATCACTGTTTAGTATAATCACACTTTTGAACTCGAATTGGCTCGACTAAATAACAATCTTGGTAAATTTAGTGGGTAGTTAATACAAGTCTCTGTGGGTTCGACACTCTACTTATTATTTTATTACTTATATGACCACGTATACTTACGTGTGTGTTTGGGAGCAACAATCCTCGCATTTGCATACAAGGAAATCTGGGTAGTAGCGTCTTTGTGCTTCACGAATGCAAGAAATTTTCTGCATTCGCGAAGAAGGAATTAACTGGGCCACAGAACTTAAACTTCAAAACGAGGGTCCAACCTCTTATTTCACATTTGGACTTCGAGAGCTCAGATTAAGGCGATGTTTTGAGGGATTTTAAGAGGAAGTGTTGGGGTAAGGATTCTTAACTCATTTTTGATTAAATTTCACTAATCTATCATCAATTTCATCATGTAATTAGAGAGTGGGGGAAAAACTATAGAAGTTTTTAGACCAAGTTTTTGGGTTTGAAAGGCTAAATGGTTGGATTTGGATAATTCTTGTATTGTTGGACTCGATATTGAATGGGTGTTCGGTTTTTATTATTTTGGTCAGGTTCCGAGACGTGGGGCCCGGTTGACTTTTTGGAGTGATTTTTCAATTCTTGACTAAGATAATTATTTAATTATTTAAATTAGCTCCCTATAGTTATATTTATAGCATGAAGTTGTTTTGGCTAGATTCGAGTCGTTCGGAGTTGAAAAATCAAGGGAAAGACCTTCTAATTGATTTATTGAGTGTGGTTTGAGGCAAGATGACGACTGTGTACACGTGCTAAAAGTTAAAATTTTGATTTTAGCTATGTTGTTTCCTTTCCATGCCTTAATTCAATTACTGTTGCATGTTATAGTCATCATGTTTAGTCTAATTTTTCATGTGTACTTATCTTATCTCATATTTGCAACTTGTGCTATCTGGTTAGTTGAATTACTGG
Organism: Nicotiana obtusifolia; assembly: GCA_002018475.1. Classification (NCBI taxonomy): domain Eukaryota; kingdom Viridiplantae; phylum Streptophyta; class Magnoliopsida; order Solanales; family Solanaceae; genus Nicotiana; species Nicotiana obtusifolia. Next base: position 48,167 of record MCJB01030781.1, read on the forward strand.
TCTTTCTTGATTTCGTATTCATTTCTTAGCTGTGGAATTCCTTATTTGAAATGGCTTTCCTTGAAATATTTTGCTGTTGAGTTTGATATCAAGTTGCAAGGTCATGGTTTCTATTGAGACCAGGTGTATGTTGTGAAATATCATTGATTCAGTTGTTATGTTTTGGTTTTCGTGATTATTGTTGAGGTGATTGTTTGGTTGTTGCACGAGGTTTCTGCTATGCAGTTGTTATTGTTGCTCGAGGTTTCTGATGTGCTATTGTTATTGTTGCACGAGGTTTTTGTTGATATGCTTGCGGTGGTATAAGGTCAGACTGTTGAAACGCATGCGGTGAGATAAGGTGGGTTTGATACGCGTGGCTAGTAGGGGAGCTACTAGAAGCCATGCAGTGCGATAAGGTGGGTTGAAATGCGGGATGCTATTTCAGGAAAATAATTTTTCAAAACAAAATATACAGGCTCCCGCAATGATTAGGAAAGACTTTGAGTTATTTTATGATTCGGGACTACGAGATGGTACCTCGGGAGTGCCCTTGTTGATCTTCTCTATTTGCTGTATTGTTTGTTGTTGTTTTCCGTAACATGTAAGATTCTTGTTTCCTTTCGTGTTATATTTGCTTTTTTTTTTGACTCTGTGTTGTTACTTCCTATAAACTCTTTATTGTTTCACTTCCCTGTCATTCTTATTATATCATTATATCTTTTGCCTTGTTTTTTATTATCTCCAGTAGGGCCCTGATCTGACCTCGTCACTACTCTACCGAGGTTAGGCTTGACACTTACTGGATACCGTTATGGTGTACTCATACTATGCTTCTAAATATATTTTGTGCAGATCCAGGTACATCCTGTATATTTTTTCCTCCACAGTTTTACTTCAATTCTCTTGAGTCCAAAGCTTCTCAACTTGCTTCTCTTTGTTCTTTTATGCTCCCTTTTTACTCTTTTTGACATTTAATATTTCAAAATCTGAAAGTCAATAATTTTAGATGAGTTAGGGCTATAATTGTTACTTAAAGACTAAAAGAAAGGAATATGGATTAATAGGCAAAATACTGACTTCTCAGTAATTAAACTTTTGTCATTAGGAAATCTTCTACATTTGACTCACATGTAAAATCATATTAGCTTTGCGAATGTGACGTATATCATTGGGAACATAACTAATTTGCGTGTATCTTAAGTTAAAAAGGCGTCTTGCTTTGCTACTTTTAATTTGGTTACATTGGTCCAATATATTTGAGGAGCCCATATTGTTTGATTATTTTTTTGTGATTAATCCCAATTAAAAATTACTATTAAATATTAGTTTGTTAAATTGGGTCGAATGATCAAACTGAAATAGTCATGGATAATCATGGAAGCCTACTTAAGCTTGAGTTCGAAAATTTGTAGTTAAGAAATTAAGGTTTGTCATGGGTAGGTGTTATTGGAATATATTGTGTACATATTAAGGAGTTAAAATCTCAACATTTAGATGATTTATTGGAGATTTGCGGTAGTTTGATTTAAAATTTGAGGCATATTCAAAGTAGAATATGAACATGAAATGATATGAGATGTATATCATATGCATCGTTTGTGTATCCCATATGTAACCATTGTGTATCCCATGCATATCCATATAAACTTTTGTGTGAGATACATATATCGCAAAAAATATCAACTTAATTTAAACTACAAAATTTGAACTCCAAACCACTCCAATTCATCTCTAATCTTCCTCAAGTTATATATACTGCCTCATATGCTATTCCATTTGCAGCTTCTAGATTCTTGAATTGCCTAATGGGTGTCCCATCTACTGAAAATCTGATATAAATTTGAAAAAAGCAAATAGAAAAAGATATATAACTAGCAGGCATACGTCTAACTAAAAAAATTACACTCAAAATTTTATTATATTCTTAACTTTATTTTTCCCCTAATTCATTGTACATACAAGATTACCTGGAATAACAAGAACAATTAAGATAAGTAGTAATACTAGTTTACCACTTAATATGATTTTTTTGTATGACTATCTAGTGTTCCAATAATTCACTGGCCAGACTAACTTTAAATCGGAATTTTCACATAATATAGTGTCAAACGTCATTTTAGTCCAAATAATTTTCAATTAATCTCAGCTTTTAAAGCATACAATAAGCTAAGTATGACGATCCGATAGGTCGTTTTGAGCACTAGCCTTAATTTTTGTGTTCTGAGACCTCTTATAGCTTCATTTGATGTTTCTTGATTTGTGTGCATGATCTGTTTTCATTTTTCGAAAAGTTTTACGTAAAATTTTAAAGAAATTGTGATTTTTGGCCTAAAATGGAACTTGAGTTGACCACAGTCGACATTCTTGGTAAATGACCCCTGATCAGTGTTTTGACGATTCTGATAAAGTTCTTATGATGTTCTTCAACTAGTATTCACGTTTTCTTGGGGTCCAGGGTGAACCAGCGCATTTCAGTTCATTATGTGAAAAGTTATGAAATTGAGTTTTTAAAGATGAAATCTTGAGTTTTGAGGATATATTCTTATTATTTGATGTTATTTTGATGATTTGAGCTAGCGAGCAATTTTAAATGATGTTGTCACACTTGTGTGCATGTTTCTTTTAGTGCTCAAGGGGCTCGAGTGAGTTTCGGGTGCGTTACGAAAGTGTTTGGAAACTGCTGGTGCAAGCCTGCTGCTATCACATTTGCAATGTCAGGCTCGCATTTTGCGAGCCTCACTTTTGCAATAATTGGATCGCATATGTGATGAGGGACAGGCGATTGGGCATCGCATTTGCGAGTGGAAATTCGCTTTTGCGAAGCTTGGGCAGTCGCTTTTGCAAACATATTGGTCGCATTTGCAACCACTGAGAACTTAGGGCAGTGATACGCTCAAATTACACTTTAATAAATAGTGTAAAGTAGTCGATGTCAAATATAATAACCCAACAAGGTTGGGGTCGAATCCCACAGGTAATAGGTGTGAAAAGATTACTTGACTAGTGTGTTACTCGACTAAAGTCGTAATTCTATCCAGTTAACCGTAACAAGAGTATGAATTGAGTTTGGTTTTAGGTAAAAGCTAATTGAAATGTTGAGAATGTAAATAATTTGATTAAAGAAACCAAGGTTGTGTCCCCATTAATGAAGTGTAATGCTATCGGTGTTAATATGATATATTTCTAATGGAAGGTCCTTTTTGATATGCAAATGATGTCTAAGTGACTGCCCAATATTTTTCAATAGTTAGGTAGTATTTCCCCTTTATGATTTTTCCAAATATAAAAGAGTTGCAATTAAGAACAATCAATTTATGCCAAATAAAACTCACTTATTCCTAAGCGATTTTATTAAACAAGGTTTAAAGCCTTGAGTCTTTGATATTTACTTCTACCAAATTCTACCCCACTTTCCCAAGCAAAGATAGAATTTAATGGCGCTTGTTAATGTTTGCAACCACCAACAATAAATGAAGAATGAGAAGTAAATAAATATCAACCAACCATTATATATATATATTCAATGTTAAACACCCATTAACATAACACCCATTTAGGGTCCACAACCTTAGTATTTAAAGTTAGCTAATCATACTAAAAGATAAAAATAAGAGAATATTAAATGTCATAAAGCTTACAAAGTAAAAGATTCTTGACCCAAAAGCTTCCGAAAGACAGGAATATTAATGCCTTGCATTGTAGTTTCAAAGTCTGACAAGATAGAGCCCACAAAACCCTAATAAATCTATTTATAGAGGGCCAAAAATCGAGACAAAAATCGGACCAATCTACCCTGAAGTTGAATATGCGACCGCATTTCTATCACATAACAGACACGCGGTCTGCATTTTTGACATGGCTATCGTAGATTGTAACCCTAGTTTCGCCTTCACCGCATTCATGATTTGCGGTCCGCATTGTAAAAATGCGACCGCATCTTGCATCGCATTTTCTTCCTTCAGTAGACTTCATTTTTGGTTTGCGGTTACTTCTGTGGCTCGCAAACAAGTTATGCGATCGCAGATGAGACCGCATTTTTGACGTTGAACTTTGCCTAGGATTCTGTTTTGGTCTGCGATCTCTATGTGTAATATGCGGCTCGCAAACAGGTTATGCGATCGCAGATGACACTGCATTTTTGACGTTGAACTTTGCCCAGAAGTTTGTCTTGATCTGCGATCTTGGTGTGAAATATGCGGCTCGCATGTGGGCTTTGCGATAGCATATCCACATCTAAGATGCCTTTTTGCTCTTTTCTTGTCTTTTTGTGGCTTTTTGAACTCTTTTCCATGCTCTTTGGTCCTTACACCTCATACACTGCAAAAAGTACTAAAATTACATAAGTACCGAGGGAAATTGCATTTAAAACAAGTTAAAATCTAAGCAATTAGTATCAAAATGTGCCGAAATTCTCCGGCACATCAACACCCCCAACTTAAACTCTTGCTTGTCCTCAAGCAACTAAGATGACACTATCCTATTCTAGAATACATATACATGACATGAAACAATAGTGATCATGGATGGTGTTTGTTATTAGTTTTTATGACAACCCGGCCAGTCGTCTCATGAGCTACCGCTCCGTTTTCCCTATTTCTACCTTATTATGCTTCGTTATGTTATTTGGGATATGTGTGCGAAATTTTATGTCATTCGGACATGGTCTGATTGGGTTTCTGATTAAAAGAGTAACTTAGAAGATTTTGAAATTCTTAGGCTTGAATCCGATGGGAATTTGGTGCTGAGAGGTTGTTTGAGCGTTCCGAAGTTTAGAAGAAACTCGAATAACGTTATGGGATATGTTGGCATAGTTGGTTGGGGTCCTTAGTGGCCTCCGGTGAGTTTAGGGTGGCTAAACGGACTGTTTCGCCCTTGGAAAAGTTGCAGAAAAACCAGAAGTTGCAATTTTGTAAAAGAGTAAAGAGACATCGCAAAGCGGGATATGCTATCACAAACCCAGTATGCGAGCCGCAAACCACACACCCAGATCGCAGACCCAGACAGTTTTCTGGGCAAGGATCGATGCCAAGAATGCGGTCGCATTTCCATAATGCGGACCGCATATCCACCACATTGAAACCGCAGACCGAGATAGATTTCTGGGCAAAAATCAACGTCAAAAATACGTTAAAAATGCGGTCGCATTCTTGACATGCGGACCACAAACCATACCTCACACTGGACTGCGATGAAGGCTAGGGTTACAATCTGCGATGGCCATAGCAAAGATGCGGACCGCATGTTGGATATGCGGCTGATATGCGGTCGCATTTTAAACCCGACTGGAGCGTTTTTGTCTCGATTTTTGACCCTTTATAGATAGAAACCAGTACCCCTTGGCCATGCAAAACCCACTATCGTTACCATCTAAGAGAGACACCTCCAAAACACTCTAAATCACAGCAAAAATCAACCTCAAAACTATATCGAAAGGAGACTTTCTTGGACAAATTCTTAGAGGAGGGGATTTCGACCATCTTAAACTTAATTGGAGCTATAGAGCTCGGATTGAAGCTAATTTCGAGGCGAGTTTTGGGAGATTTTCAAGGGAAACATCGGGATTCGACACGCGTGGAGGCAAATTCAAAGGGCAAAGGCGTCGCGGGCTAGGGATTTAGCTGGTTTGAGGTGAGTAGTGATTGTAAATGATGTTCTGAGGGTTTGAAACCCCCAGATTGTACATCGTAGCGCTATATTGAGGTAAGACACACGCTCGATAATGAGCGTGGGGTCGTTTACTTATGGGGATTGTGACTGGGTCCGTCCCGAATGGTGATTTCTATCGTGTGTTTGACTGAAACTTATTTGTTATCATTATGTTTTTGGGTTGATTGCCATATTTGGGCTTCGTGCCAATTATTGAATCCCTTTGGGGATTTTTATCACTGTTTCCTCACTATTTTGATTTATTACTTGAACTCAGTCATGTTGTTTACACCGTTTTACAACTCAGCCACTTTTACTCAGTTTTGAGACTTAAATAATATTTTAAATGATGTTTTTGGGCTGAGGACTACTGTTTCGCTATGCCCGAGGGTCTTGTGATGATTTTTCTGACTGAGTGCGGCCGAGGGCCAGATGTGAGGTTTTACTAAGTGATATGAGGCCGAGGGCCTGAGATACTTTATGTGCCACGAGGTGGCTTGTGACTGATATGAGGCCGAGGGCCTGAGATACTTTATGTGCCACGAGATGGCTTGTGACTGATCTGAGGCCGAGGGCCTGAGATACTGTATAGACGCCACGAGGTGGCTTGATTGATATGAGGCCGAGGGCCTAGATATATGCCACGAGGTGGCTTGATATTGCGCTTGGACCGTAAGGGGCCCCTCCCGGAGTCTGTACACCCCCAGTGAGCGCGGGTACCCATTGTGATGTGAGATATACCCCGAGGGGCTGATATTATACTATGTGATAGCCCGAGGGGCCGATACTATTCCATGTGATAGCCCGAGGGGCCGATATTGTTCTAAGATTTGAGCCCGAGGGGCTGGTACGGTTTTATGATATTGCCCGAGGGGCGGATTTGTTGATATATATATATATATGGCCCGAGGGGCGATGTTTTACTTCACATTATTTACCTAAAATATTACATGTTTTTTTTCCTGTTGAAAGGAGATTTTACTTGATTTTTCACTGATTTACTGTTTGCGAATGATGTTTTAACGCTTCATTATAGAATGCCTTGTGCTTTGTGTGTTTTCTTACTTTCAGTCGTTATTTATGCTTATTACTCACTGAGTTGGAGTACTCACATTACTCTCTGCACCATGTGTGCAGATTCAGGCGTTGTTGGTTCCGCTCCGGAGTACTGATTCCTCCTGTCCAAGCGGTGATCCAAAGACTATGAGGTAGCTATTGGCGTCCGCAGCCCCGTATCTCTTTCATCTTGTTGTTCCTATGTTCTTCAAAAATTGTGCCAGATATTGTGATTAGTAATCTTGTTATTTGGATTCATTAGTTGCTCATGACATTGTGACAGCCCGGTTTGGGCTGTAGTCGGGAAGGTTAGCTATACTTTATGCGAATGAATGCTATTATACCATGCTTGTATTATTTGCTTGTTAATTAACTGATTAAAGATGAGATTTGGTTTGAATTGGCTGGCCTTGTCTCACGAGAGGCGCCATCACGACCGGGTGCGGGGTAAGGGTCGTGACAGTATTTCAAGCATGCATCTTCGAGTGTTTTACCCTTCCTGAATCATCGATATATACAAGGAAAACTAATCAACTTGTGAACTTTGAGACTCAGACAACGTGACAAAATGTTAACCTCAACTGAGTGCACTTGCGTTTGACTCAAAACCTCAACTTTTGTTCAACCTCGCAGTTCATGTGCCCTCACTAGAAAGAAAGTCCCAAAATCACAATATTTACAATGACAAAAAAAGGGACTAATTCACAAATACACTCACTCTCAGAAAAGAGTTTCAAGTGTTACAACATACCATACAATAGGCTTGCCCTTATTTTAATTCGTCGCTTAATTCTAAGAATGCTCGGTTGGAGATCCCATAAGGAATTTTTAGGCTTGTAATGTAGGTTTAGGGAAGGGTCGGATAAGCATTTAGATATAAGTGATTACACCCTCCTTGAACACTAATCACATTTTCTTTTCCTTTTTTTTTTTTGCACTTTGTTTCTTTTCAAACCCCATAGCCACATTGGCATCTAGTTCCCAATACGGAACCACCTTAAATACCTCTCTAATTTTCTTCAAGGCTCCATAATTATATATATATATATATAGATATATACACATTTTTTTTGGTTGGAGCTTGCATAATTTCATATGAACACTTTGAGGTATATGCTCCTGCACTCAATGTACAACCTTACCCATTTCCACTTTGACACCACACCCCCAACTTAGGCTTTTAGCCTAATTCTCAATGATCAAGGAGGAACGGGTTCAAAAGAGGTAATTATTTTACAAAAGGGAAAGGTTTGTAGTGAGGTGGCCAAAGAAAAGGTTAAAGGCTCGAATAGGGCACTAGTGATATTATTTATGCAATGGTAGGCTTGAAAGGCTAAAGAGGTTTCGCAAATAAAACAAAGAATGCCTAAGATCATCCCTCCAACCAAGTGCAATTATTATAAGCATCGAAAAACCAACCGGGCAAGTTCTAGATGGCAGAAGAAAACACAAGAATTATCTACACAAAGAACTCACACACATGGCACACGAATTGTTTGGTTCACATAGTTTAAAGCCCTTGAGTCAACATTTGGCAACTCAAAGCTTTCATCATATATACATACATAACTCTAGGTAGATGTAGAGTCACAGAGCGAGCCTCAAGTTCACATAGTTGATCTTTTTTTTTTCTTTTTTATGAAAGGGTATCGGCTATGTACAGACACACATGCTTGAGACTAGACAATTACACCAACCCAGTCAACATGTTTCATTCTACTGTCCTGATTCTACTATTACACCCTTGAAAAAGAACATGGCAAAGAAAAAACAAGGGGAATTTATTGCTAATTACTAAAGATGGACAACTATCTACTAGTTTTTAAAGACAACTTATGTACAGAAATCACAAAGCACTAATATATACAAAATAACGAATAAAAAACACATGAGTACATAAGTTTGTTTATAAAATAAATGTATGAATACGTACAACAGTTTCTAATGTTGCAAAAGTACAGACAAGGCTACCACCCCTAACCAAAAGCATGCATTGTCCCCAATGCATATGAACATAGAGTAGAGTTGAAGGGGCTCCGTGGGGCGCATTAAGCGCTATGGGAGTTGGTAGCCGGCTGACCCTTTGATGCGGAAGGAGGGATCTCTGACTGGCCGGGAACTAGAGCTGGGGCCTGTGAGCTGCTAGCCTCGCCCGCTGATGGCTGAGTGGCCAATGGGTTGGCAGGTGCGGCCAAATCTGCTAGCGAGTGTTCTATCGCCCTCTGAATGTCTGCTTGCTCCTCATCCTCCACTGTAGGAGCAGCAATCTGCTTGCCCTTCTCCTGAGGGCCATCATCCTCCGAGGACCATGAATCCCCCTCATCTTCCCCCTCGTCTGTTCCTCACCCTCGAACTCTGAAGAGTGTCCAGAAGTCTGCGTGTCATGAATATCAATTCGTACAGGAGAGCTGGAGGTTGAAACCCCAGCAGTCTGAGGTGCAATGTCTACCATCAGAGTCGTGAAATCAAGGCCTAAGTTGGGTGCAGCTGTGTTTTCTCCCTGCTCACCATCCTTGGGCAGGAGGGATGATAGATCGACCTCCAAATTTTGCATCTTGTGGAGCTCGGTCTTCATTGAAGAAACCTCCTCTCGTAGCTGAGGCAAACCCCTAACCTCATCGCGCTCTATCTTTTTAAACCTTAACTCAAGCTGGTGCAAGCGATCCCCATACAGTGTTTGTTGTTGTTGGAGAGTTGTCACTGATGTTTGTATAGGAGTCAGGGCTTGTTTGATGAGGTTGGGCAAGGTCTTAAAGAGATGGTCTACCTTGGCATTGGCATGCTGGGCAATGAGACCAAGCCTCGAGAGGGCTGGCAGTGCAGAAGAAGGCTGACCAGTGGTAGACTGAGAGGCAGGCTCTGAAGCAGAAGTGGATGCCACTAGAACCTGAGGAGGCACAGGAGTCTGGGAGTCGGGATCTTGAATTGGAGTCTCTGGTGGGGCAGCAGCATCACTAATACGCGTGATGTCTATGTCCCTCGTTTCCTTCCCAGTCTTGTCAGAGTGTTGCATGAGAGGAATCTTCACAGCTTTACAAAGGGCTGTGATCAAGCACGAAAATGGAAGCGAGGTAGCACGTTGCTTTGCCCGGATCCCGATCTCTTGGAAGATCAGAGTTCCCACATCAATCTTGATGCCCGCCATGATACATGCAATGAGGAGAGCCTTCACAATGCCCATATCAGTCTCGTTCCGGGACAGTATCAAGCGAGATGTAACAAAGCTGAGCTAGAGACGACCCTCCCTTGTGAGATCCTCCTTGTATATCTTATGCCTAGGGTTGATCCAAGCAGGAGTACCCTTTGCTATCATCGACGCAATCCACCTACGCTCATTCTCCCTATTTCCATACTTGGCATCGTACTCAGCTGTGCCTGTTCACTAGTCGGAGAAATATAACTCATTAATCACATCACAGTTGCAAAGCACACTCTTTCCACGAACAAGTACGGTGCCAGTAAAAATTCTGTTGCGTTTGTGGCGCGCTGTCTTGGAGGCTCCATAAGATGTATAGAATTCACGGACCGGGGACTCATTATACTCCGTAGGGGCCTCAGTAAAGCACTCCCATTTTTTTGCTTTTATATTCTCGATGATGTGGGGGTACTGTTCTTGTAGCCCGTTCAAGCTCAACCGCTTCTCACCCAGGATTTTTCGTTTGGTGAGTCCTTTTCTGTATAGTTACCTGGAGCCTTCAACCCCATATCGGAGGTGAAAGTCATCTCCGTGTTTCCTTCTGGCCTCGGCCTGTAGATTGACTGAGGGCAAGAGTTCCTCCTTATCAGACTGGGAGGTGCTTGGCACATTGGATTCCATTCGTAATTGTTTTGCTGCAATGTGTGACGACCGGAAGGTGGCCTTTTCTTAGCTGCATGCTTTTGGGGAGCCATATCTGTACAAAGGTGAAATGTTAGCGACATTGTAAGCAACAGTGAAAAGAAAATAGAAGAATTCAAAGAAAAAGTAAAAAATTGCGACATGGTTTGCGGTCGCATAACCACTATGCGGACCGCAAACTTGTCGCAATCTTGACTGTGCAGGACTGGACCTCAGTCTGCAAAGTGTTATGCGATCGCATAACCACTATGCGAACCACATAACCATCACATAATTGACTTGCACACACACAAAATAAAATAATAAAATGCGATCGCAAACTCTACCGCAAAGTGGGAAATGCGATCGCAAAATAACCGCAGATAGCAAGGTTTTAACTGGGTGGTCTGTTTCAGTTTGCGGTGCCTTTGTGGTCCGCATATTAATTATGCGATCGCAAATGGCACCGCATTTCGTCATCGTCTTCAGGAGACTAGGGTTTAAGGATGCGGCCAAAATGCGGACCGCATTCTGATTTTGTAGGCCGCAAATGCCTTCATTCTCACGATTTAGTTCATCCCCAACAATGGAAGTCCTATGTCTCTCTACCCAGCACCCCAGAAACAACCACATTATATACAAGAAACTACGGCAAGCAACAAAATCAAAAATGCAAAACGAAAATAAAGAAAACCACAGAAAAGATAGAACTGAACTTGAGGAGATTGGGACACATACCAATGAAGAAGAGTACGAGAAGTATGGAGATTTCGAACGGGTATTCGTCCTTGGTACGATTCGATCTCTGGTTGCCTCACTTTTATGTTCGTTCCTTTTTCTCTTTTGTTTTTTTTGGTTCGTTTTTCATTTTTTTTTTTGTTTTGTTTTGCGTTGTTTTGAAGGAGTGCAATATGAGAGAATGCGATGACGTACCTGGCACTTTTGCGATGGGAAAGTCACCGAATAATACACTATGCGACCGCATACGTGTTACGCGGTGGGTTCTGCTGAAGGGGTAACAATGCGAAGCACAATGCGATCGCATAATGTAAATGCGGTCTGCAAAGAGCATTACCTAGTTGCATTTTGATCAACAATTTTAGCCAAACTTACTGCTTCAGTTTGCGACTGAAATGCGGTCCGCATAGTAAAAATGCGACCGTATCTGTGCAGCAAACTTCACGCAGTGGTTTTTCTTCCCTTTTTTATGCATTCCTTCCCAGTGTTGTGGTCTTTTGAATCCCTGCACTCTAACACACTTTTAGAATTGCTCAAGTAAATCTATCTATAAAAAATTAAAAATTTAAAGAACAAAAATAAATGTTACCACACATGGGTTGCCTCCCATGAAGCGCTTGATTTAACGTCGCGGCACGACGAAGTTGGGACTCCTTTGAAGTCACTCAATGGTCGGGCACGAACCATCTTTGAGAGCCAGCTGCTCCACCAAATGCTTTTCTCCATCTGTGCCAAAGTAGTGTTTCACTCGTTGGCCATTTACTTTGAAAGTCCGGAGGCCATCTTCTGATGCTAGTTCCACAGCTCCAAAAGGAGAGACGTCGACTACTTTGAATGGACCGGACCATTTTGATTTTAGCTTGCCCGGAAACAATTTGAGCCTTGAGTTAAAGAGCAATACCAAGTCACCCGACTTGAACTCTCTTTTTAAGATCTTCTTGTCATGGACGAACTTCATCCTTTCTTTGTACACAGCTGCACTTTCATAAGCATGGAAACAGAATTCCTCCATTTCATTGAGTTGTCTTAACCTTAAAGTTGCAGCTTCAGCCTAGTCCAAGTTCAACCTTTTTAATGCTCACATAGCCTTGTGCTCCAATTCCACGGGCAGATGACAAGCTTTTCCGAAGACTAACCGATAAGGAGAAGTACCAATAGGAGTCTTGTACGCCGTGCGGTACGTCCACAATGCGTCATCTAGCTTCCTTGACCAGTCGGTCCTGTTTGCATTGACAGTCTTTGCTAGAATGCTCTTGATCTCCCGGTTGGAAACCTCAACTTGACCACTTGATTGCGGATGATAAGGTGTGGCTACCTTGTGCTTGACGCCATATTTTTCAAGTAGAACCTTGAAAGCCTTGTTACAGAAATGAGACCCACCATCACTAAGAATGGCTCTAGGAGTGCCAAACCGAGTGAAGATGTTGTTCTTCAAGAATGTGGTCACACTCCGTGCCTCGTTGTTTGGTAAGGAGATCGCTTCAACCCGTTTGGACACGTAGTCCACAACCACCAAAATGTATTTCATCCCGCAAGAGCTTACAAAGGGACCTATGAAATTAATTCCCCACACGTCGAAGATTTCTATCTCCATCACAAAGTGCATTGGCATTTCATGCCTCTTGGAGATTGAACCTTGTCTTTGACATTGGTCACGAGCCTTGAATATTTGATTGGCATCATGGTAGATTGAAGGCCAATAGTAACCACATTCAAGAACCTTAGCCGTCGTTCGATTTCCTCCATGATGACCCCCAACCTGTGAGTCGTGGCATGCCTTTAGAATTAGCATAATCTCTTCTTCCGGAACACATGTCAACAAACACACGGAACAAGAATGGCTCCTCCCAATAGTAGTGCCGGTAGTCTCTCAAAAACTTATTCTTTTGATAGGATTCTAATCCGTCTGGAATAAGGTCACTAACTAAATAGTTAGCAATATTGGCATACCAAGGAGCAAAAGTGCTAGATAGTGCCAATATGTGTTCATCTGGGAATGCATCGTTGATTTCAAGACCTCCCTTTGGTCTCCCTGCTTCTTCAACCCTTGACAAATGATCCGCCACTTGATTTTGAGTTCCCTTGTGATCCTTGACTTCAAAGTAAAACTCTTGCGACAACAAGACCCATCGAATCAAACGAGGCTTTGCATCCTTCTTTGCCATGAGATAGCGAAGAGCCGCATGATCTGTGTGCACTATCACCTTGGATCCCACCAAATAAGCCCGGAACTTCTCAAAGGCATAGACAATGGCAAGATGTTCTTACTCAGTCACCGTGTGATTCATTCGTGCCCCATTGAGTGTTTTGCTTGCATAATAGATCGGGTGAAGAACCTTGTTGTGACGTTGGCCAAGTATTGCCCCAATGGCTACACCACTAGCGTTACACATGAGCTCGAAAGGAAGAGACCAATCGGGTGTGACGATAATAGGTGCCGTGGTGAGCCTTTGCTTCAACTCCTCAAAGGCTTTGAGGTATTTCTCATCAAACACAAATTTGGCATCCTTCTCAAGGAGTTTGCACATAGGATTTGCAATCTTGGAGAAGTCCTTGATGAATCGCCTATAGAACCCGGCATGCCCTAAGAAACTTCGAACACCCTTAATGGAAATGGGTGGAGGAAGCTTAGAGATAATCTCTATTTTTCCTGGTCAACCTCTATGCCATGCTTTGAATTTTATGCCCCAACACGATGCCTTCATCTACCATGAAGTGACATTTCTCCCAATTGAGCACAAGGTTAGTCTCTTCACATCTCTTAAGCACTTGTCTAAGATTGTTAAGACAATGCTCAAAAGACTCACCTACCACCGAGAAGTCGTCCATGAAGACTTCTAGAAAATCCTCTACCATGTCAGAGAAAATGGACATCATGCATCTTTGAAAAGTAGCCGGATCGTTGCATAAACCGAATGGCATCCGGCTAAAAGCAAACGTTCCATAGGGGCAAGTGAATGTCGTCTTCTCTTGATCCTCCAATGCTATGTTGATTTGATTGTAGCCGGAATATCCATCAAGGAAACAATAGAATGACCTTCCCACTAGCCGATCAAGCATTTGATCGATAAAAGGCATAGGGAAATGGTCCTTGCATGTGGCACTGTTGAGTTTCCGATAATCCATACACACCCTCCAGCCGGTCACCGTTCTTGTTAGGATGAGCTCA